>JAFVLL020035087.1:0-20882 GCA_021397915.2 Tor tambroides | reverse complement strand
TTTTTTGCACCCTCAGATTCCAGATTTTCAAATATTGTCCTATCCTAACAAACCATACATCAATGGAAAGCGTATTTATTCAGCTTTCAGATGATGTATAAATCTCAAATAAAAAAAAATTGACCCTTCTGATTGGTTTTGTGGTCCAGGGTCACATATGATCACACTGACCCCATTACAGCTGATTCTCATTAAACACGTTTATCATCATCAATCACTCTGAATAACACACGACTCATCTGAAGATCACGGAGGTGTTCAGAATTAAAAACATCAATCAACCGCCACGCTCTTCAGACGCTCTGAGCACATATAATCTGGATTAAACTGATATAAATAGTGTTTTAATCAGAAATGGGTCTAGTAACGATCGACTGACGTCATTCTGACTGCCTGAGGTGACAATGACCAAAATAACAGCAAACTACTGCACCGTGACCCAGAAACGCCTCTGGTCTGATCTGATCTGAGAGCAGGACAAACAATAAGAACCAGAGCATCACGGACAGTAAAGCTTCTGTTTCAGACTCAAATTCATTGATAGAGGATTCAGAATGAAACATGGAGTAATGTTCATGAGTCATTCACATTTCTGTTGTATGTATTATTGGTTCAGTACAGTCCATTATATTTACATTTATGCATTTTACAAATGTTTTTATCCATAATGACTTTCAAAGACGTTGCATTCAATGTAGGGCTGAATAAGTCTAATAAATTTAAGATAAAAAAAATTTCAGATAAAAATGTTTTTTTGTGGTTGAAAATGTGATTTAGAAAAATCCAGATTTGCTTTGTTTGGCTGCACAATTTGGCTAAATTATATATTAATACGGCTATAAAATAACAATAATAATTACAAAAATAATACAATTTACAAAATGAAAATAAAATAAGAACTATTTCTACTGCGGTATTTCACAGTAAAATAAAAAAGCTTATAAGCACAAATCTAAATCTGTTCTGTGGCAAAATTCTGATACTCGACTCTTACGACAAGCTTGTAGAAAGGCCGAGCGCAAATGGAAAAAGGATAAATTATATATTTTATTTCAGTTGTTTAAAGACAGTTTATCAGCTTATCAGTCAGCTGCCAAATCTGCAAAGGCTACTTATATTTCTGATTTAATTAAAAAAAAAAAAATTCTACTCCTAAAGTTCTGTTTTCAGTTATTAATTCTGTTGTTAATCCTTCTGTTAATACAGTGTCTGTTGTCTCCGATGCTCTATGTGAAAGCTTCTTAAAATCTCTAATTTGAGACCCAAAGTCTGTTTTCTCCACACTGAACCCCCTCCTTTTTCTCGGCATCCTGTTTCTTGGGATGTTTTTGAACCCATTTCCTTACAATCACTCAAAGACATCATTGCTAATATTAATAAACCATGTTTTTTCCTTATGACATTGTACATCCTAAATTTTTTAAATTAATTGCTGACACTGTCGGGCCAGGTTTGGTGTTTTTTTTCAACAAGTTACTTTTAACTGGCTCTGTTCCTGCTACTCTTAAAGTAACTACTGTCACTCCACTTCTCAAGAAGCCTTCACTAGATCCTTCTATTCTGAATAACTTCCGTCCCATTTCTGTTTTACCATTTATCTGAAAGGTTTTAGAAAAAATTGTGTTTGACCAACTGCAGTTCTTTCTAAATCGTAACTGTATTTCTGAAATTTTTCAATCTGGTTTCAAATCAAATCTGTTACACGACATCCTTTGAGCTACTGACTCTGGTGATTCTGTGGTCCTGGTTCTTTTAGATTTATCAGCAGCATTTGATACTGTGGACCAGTCAGACGTGGGCCTAAAAGGTACGGTCCTTAAGTGGTTTCAGTCATTTTTATCTGACAGAATTTTTTTTGTCAAATTAGGTAACTTCTCTTCCCCTGTTGCTTATCTCACCTGTGGCGTCCCCCAAGGCTCGGTATTGGCACCCTTTCTTTTTTCCCTGTACATGCTTCCTCTAGGTTCCACTCTAAGAAGGCATGGGGTGTCTTTTCATTTTTACGCTAACGATATCCAGATTTATTTACCTATTATGAGAAATGATCCTTCAGCACTTAGTACTTTACAAAGGTGCTTAGACAAGGTCAAAATCTGGCTAGCTCAAATTTTTTTAATATTAAATGAAGATAAAACAGAGGTGATTGTTTTCAGTCCTACTGATCATTCTCAGGCTACCAGGCTTTTATTACTTGACGCTTAGATTACTGCAACTCACTATATTGCAGTATTTCAAAGTCACAAATTACTCGCCTACAATTGGTCCAAAACGCTGCTGCTAGATTTCTTCAAAATAGTCGCAAATTGGACCCCTATTCTGAGGGCCCTCCATTGGCTGCCTATTCAATTTAGAATCGATTTGAAGGTTCTCTTATTGGTGTATAAATCTTTACATAACCAAGCCCCTAGTTATCTCTCAGAGCTGCTGCAGTTTTATACTCCCACTAGAAGATCCAGCGATCAGAATCTCCTTTTAGTCCCTCAGTCCAGACTTAAACACAGAGGGGATCCAGCTTTTTCTGTGGTTGGGCCTCGGTTGTGGAACAATCTGCCAACTAATATTCTCAATCTGGCCTACAAATATTCTTATTACATTGTATTATGAATAAAATAGAAATAAAACAGTTTCTCATTTCTCATCATCAGCTCTGAATGTAAATGTCCAGATACAGTTACTGCTTCAAATGAGAGCATGAAAACCATCATCATCTCTGCTTTGATTCAGGATTAATTCAAGAACCATCCAGCAGATCTCAACAGCTCCACTCCTGATTAACAAATACAGTCGTGATACTGGAACACACAGCAGTTATTATTTCTAAAACCACAAAAAACCTTCTGCTACTTGAGATAAACTGAAAAAGAAAAACTTGTTTTATTTCAGCTAGCTGCCAAGACAACATTTTTCATTTTCATTTAGTTCACCTTAATGTCCTAAAATAACTATAAATGAAATTAAATGAAAATAATAATAATAATAATAATAATAATAACTATATAGACATTAAAAAATAATATAAAATTACTAAAACACAACAAAAGTACTAAAACTAAAATTAAAAAATTAAAACAGAAGACATAAATATAAAAAACTAGTTTAAAATATTCATAAAAACTATGATAATTGTCAGGCCTATGCCTGTCTTGTGTTGTTGTTTTCTGTCCTTGTGCTCCCCATGTCCTAGTTTTACCTCTTGTATGCCCATATTTGGTTTTGTTCCTTTTCCTGTTCTCGTTTAGTTAATTTAGTCCCACCTGTTTCAGTTCTCCCTGTTTATGTTCCCTGATTAGTTCATTATGTTCATTCTGTTCCACCTGTGTTTATTAATTACCTAGTGTACTTAAGCCCTGTGTTTTCCTGAGTCTAGTGTCCGGTAATAACGTCGATGTTGTGTTCCTGTGTGTTCTCCCTGCCTTGTGTTACCCTGTTAGTTAATTTTTATTTTATTTTTTTTTTCGTCTTAATATCTTCATTTTCAAATGTTAAACCATCATTGTATTATTACTATTTTTATTATTATTATTTCTCAATAAATATATAAAATATAAGAAATATTACAATTGTAATATTTCACTCTTCAGCACTTTGTTACTTGAAATATTATATTAATTATATTAACTGAAATAAAATGTATTAAAGTTATTTCGGCTAGTTGCCAAGGCAACATTTCTCATTTTCCATTTAGTTTAACTTGATATATTAAAATAACTAAAACTGAAATAAAAACAAGTAAAAACTATAGACATATTAAAAAAACTAATAAAACTTACAAAACCTTAACTAAAATAAAAATGAAACTATAATAATTTTATTAAACCATCAAACTTCTTACTATTATTATTTTTTAAATAAAAATATATTATTTCTAAATAAAAAGTCTTTTTTTCAGTTTTCAATTTTTACTTTAACATATACTGCGCAACAATATTTAGTTCTATCCCAAACATAATAAAAGATGAAATCGCAATAGATAAATTAAAATATTTAAGTAATTAAAAAATTCTATTTAAACTAAATAAATTAAATATAAATGACATATAAATAATAGATTAAATATATTTATTTAAATTACTAATTTAAATTAAATGGAGAAATAATTTCAAATAAATTTTAGAGTAAAAACTAGCAGCAAGCTCTCGCACACATGTACATTTAAAGCTGTGATCAGAATCACTTTTACGTCATCCATCGCAAATGAAAGGTCGTGATGAGCACATTGCATTACGGGATCTGGGAACACATTTTCAGCCTCGTATGCTGAACACATGTTATATTACGCTCTTCTGAAAGCGATCCGCAGTCAAATGTGTTCCTGTCTGAACAGGTTCATGAGGAGCTTTAATGACTAAAGCTTTTGACCCACAGCAATCGAGCGCGTGAGAATCCTAACAGTGACAGATCCTGCTTTTAACGTCACAGAGAAAGTATTCGCTCGCAGCGGAGATGAAACCCCACAATCCCTCACACTTCATACTCTCACACACTCTCTGTGCGTCTGACTGCTCGTGTCTCGGTCTGTTAAACACAAACTCTGCTTCTAATGCATCATGCTTTGCTGTTATTTCCTAAATGGTTTTTTTTCATTATTTCTTTCTTATTTTCATCTCATTTTACCATTTTTACCTATCATACAAGAAAAACATTTGCATTAAAAATTTGAAAAAAAAAAAAAAATCACAATTTTGTTTGACACGTGGAATCAAGTAAATCGAACTGAGTTACAGCGTTACTGATACACTTTTATAGAATTTTTTTTTTTTTTTCATTTTTAATTTGGTTAAAGTTTAGTAATTTGTTATGTGTGTTTTTGTCATTTTTAGTAGTTTTTTTTCTTTTTTTATATGTCTATTATACACTGTAAAAAAAAAAAATCAAAAGTTGAGAAAACGTAAAAGTTTAAGGCAACCAGCTTCAGGAGATTTTTTTGTTTTCTCAACTTTTTGTTGCATAAACTGAAAACAACAAGTTGAGAAAACTCAAAAAATAAATAAATAAATAAATAAAAATCTCCTGAAGCTGGTTGCCTTAAACTTTTACGTTTTCTCAACTTTTGATTTTATACATTGCAGTTTTTATTAATTGTTTGCAGTTTTAGTTTTAGTTATTTTAGTACATCAAGTTAAACTAAATTAAAATGAGAAATGTTTAAGTTTTTATATTTTATTTCAAATAATGAAAATATTTCTGCTGAAATTTAAATGGTTTATAGCTGAAATAAAGTGACTTTTATTTCAGTTAACATTTATTTCATTTTAAGTAACCTTTTTTTATTATTTTTGTTTATTTTAAGTTTAATTTAAATTTCAGCTAATCCTGTTTAGTTACTTGATAATAACTCTGGTCAAGTCACATTTATTTCTAAAGCTCTTTCAAAGCAGCTTCACAGCAATAAACAGGAAATAACAGAGCAATATTAAATATTGCAAAAATCATCAATTATGAAACGACTTCAATTTCTGCAGCTCTACAGAATACAATTGTGTCTGTGAAATGATCATTACATATTAGATTTTGAATGCAAATAAACTCTGAAAACAAATCAGCATATTAGAATGATTTCTGAAGATCATGTGACACTGAAGACTGGAGTAATGATGCTGAAAATACAGCTGCAGATCACAGAAATAAATTACAGCTTAACACATATTCACATAGAAAACAGCTGTGTTAAATTACAATAATATTTTACTATTTTTACTGTATTTTTGATCAAATAAATGCAAAAAATAAAAATAAAATAAAAAATCTAGTAGCAATCTAATAGGTAACTAAAACTGAAACTAAAGCCATAAAAATGTTTTCGTTAATTGATATAAAATAGATGTTAACTGGGAATAAATAAATAAACAAACAAATAAAAACATTTAGCTAGTTGCCAGGTCATCATTAAAAAAAGCATCTTAAAAACATCTTTTAGAGTGTTATCTGGATATTAAATGTATACAAAAACCCCTCACATACCGCACAGTATACGTACTATTTAATGCAGAAATAAATATGTTATTCATTCGTGCTGCAGGTTCAGGACAGACTTTAGCAGTTTGAGCTCGAGCTAAAAGCATATAATCAAAGCATTCGCTGCATTACGGAGGTACATGACTTCCATTATTATTCTGGCCGTCGCTGAGATGTTCGGCGTTATTCTCACAAAACTGAGAGATGTTTTCTGCCGGACACATGCGGTGAAGATATCCTCTCTGTCCACTGAACCCTGAAGCGGATCTGGGTTTACAGAAATCAGACGCGGCTCTGCTGATGAGTTTTCCTCGGAAAGCTTCAGAGATTTCTGTCTCTGTGTACAGCTTTGCAAACAGGCAACTGTAAATAGCTTGAAGGAGAGTCCACTGCGAGTCCGTGCTGTGTGTTATTCCATGTTTGGATTCATAATCTTTATCAGAATGAAATAACTCTTCGTTTTCGGTTGTCAGCATCAATTACAATTACACTTTCAACATCCAATCAGTTCCACACGGATAAAATCCCACGCTACATTTTGACAGGTTCACCTGGAGAGCTTATTTTCTTATTTTTCTACAGTTTTAATTAAATGCAAATGATGCACTAAAAATTAATTGTAAATTATATACTAAAATAACTAAAACTGAAATAAAAAAGTTAATAAAAATATATAGACATATTAAAAAAAATAAAAAATACAAAAAGCACACAATTAATTAATAAAATTAAATAAAATTATAAAAAATAAAATAAAAAAATATTATTATTAGGCTACTTTTTTTTTCATGAACAACCTTGTCAATCAAATTGATCAATGCTTTGAGTTACAGTGTTTAATTGTAAACAATTTGTAATAATCAAGCAATCATTTGTTAATTTTGTTGTCATTTGTGTTCGGGTCGAAGAAGTTCGGGTCTTTTTTCTGTAAATGTGAGTTATTGCCATCACACTGAACTAAAACAACTTTTTGTACTGTTTTGGGGATTTTTTCCCTCCATTGATCTTTTAAGTGAATATTGCCAAATTTATTGACAAATAATACTTTTTTTTTCATTCAGAAACTGAGGTGCATGAGTTTATATCAATGAGGCCTACGATCAATCAGCTCCAAAAACAAACACTAAACCTGTGCTAATTGAAAGAAAACAAATTGATAAAAAGATTGAATCCAATATTTGGTGATAATACAGCATAATGAGAGATTTACAAGTGATTTCTTGACTGGAAACTCTAAATCAGGCAAACAGCTGTAAATCATGTAACACTGAAGTCAGTGAGTCTGCAGCATAAGGAAATCAAGCAGCAGCCAATGAGAGTAACAGGAAGCACCTGTTTTGCATCTCATTTGCATATGTCCAAATAAGGTCACCTCTGTATTCTCATTTCCTGACTCTGTAGAACAGGTCTGTTTCAAACACCACACTAATGACAAACTACTCAATTAAAAGCCAATAATGATATGATAGATCTGTCACGAGCAGCACAGAGATAAAAGTGTCAAAGACTATCTCTCAGCCACACACATTACAGCATACAATAACTCTGAATTATAAATATCAGCTGAATAATGGAGACTGACATTCAAAATTAATAACACAATAGTAAATTCAGACCAAATTATTCCATGAATTTTTAAGATTTTACTCATTTTCATGATTTTTTTTTTTTTTTTTCCAGGCCTGGAAACCAGGGTTATTATAGTAACTAAAACCATAAAAAAAATTAAATAAATAAATACATAAAATATAAAATAAATTAAATAAAAAAGTTGTTACTTGAAATAAAATAAACTTTAACTGAAATAAAATAAAATATATAAATATTTTATATTTATAGACAAAAAAAATCAGTTAAAGTTACAAAAGTAAAAAAATGATTGTATTTTTAAATCATGGAAATGAGTGAAATCCTAAAAATAAAAATAATTAACTTATATTATATTATAACATATATATATATATATATATATATATATATATATATATATATATATTATTTATTAAACTTATTTCTTTCAGCTTGTTGTCAAGGCAACATTTGCCATTTTTATTTAGTTTAACTTGATGTACTAAAATAAAAAATATAAAATTATGTCTAAAAAAATATAGACATTAAAAACCCCCAAAACTATTAAAAAAGACAAAAACTCACAACAAAATTACTAAAACATAAACTAAATTTAAAATGGAAAATATACAAATAAAAACTAATTCAAAATGTTAACAAAAACAACAACAGTGTCTCAAAGATACTAAAATAACACTGCGGGCAAACACAATTAACTTTCCTGATATTCCCATATATTTCCAGGTTTCGAGTCATCAAGTCAAGTTTAAGTGACTTTCTCACACTTGACTCTGAGACAGAAGTACTGTGTTTTAACTGTGGTAAATCTGCTTGAACTGAGTAAGTCTTCAATCTCTTCTCATGCGTTGGGTTTGAGATAATTCTGAAGGTCTTTCTCGCCAAAGCTTCATCTGGAGCAGATAAGAGCCGGCAGCTGTAGACGCACAATCCCCTCGCGCGGGTTTAGAGCGATTTACGGCACTGCGGCCTGAGAAAGCGCTCAGATGAATCATTCATCCACAGTGACTCATGCTGCTCAGTTAGTGTTCAAACTTTGTGGAATCCCATCCAGATGGATGAGCCCTTCCTAGTGTCCCACTGCCTCCCCTGACCCCACACTTACGGGACGAGCGGCTCAAGAGCGGTCCTGCCTTTTAGTGTCATGTCTGCTGTGAGCGAGTTAAAGACACTGGCTCTCAGAAACACTCACAGACTCTCAGACCCGTGTGAAGATCGCTGGAGGGTCCAAAACTCTACAGAATAAGATCCTGTCTGAACAGGTTCATCAGCAGCATTGATGACTAACAAAGCTGCATTTTCAAAAACAACACTTCATGTTCAGAAGAACATACACACTTACACTTTCCATATAGTATGTGCATTTAAATGCATATAGATATATGCATGCAAAAGTATATGCATATGCAAATACATTTATATAGTGTATAGAAAATACATAATAACATACTGTGCAGTGTAAAGCATGTATATGTTTACATGCATATAGATTTAAATGCATATAGTATACATATGCATATTGACATATGCATACAAATTTAGATGCATATACATTTATATAATATATAGAACTTTCTATAAAGTATGTAAATGTATATGCATGCATATAAATTTAAATGCACACATATACAGTACAAATTAATATGCATATAAAGTGACCATAATAGAAAATACAAAATTTGTTATTCCTGCAGTGCATAGAATTTATTTTCTATATAGTGTGTACATTTGCATGCATATTCATCTAAATTTAAATGCATCATATGCAAATGCAGACATATGCATACAAATATATATGTATACAAATTTATATAATATATAGAAAATAGCACTGTCAAATGATCAATCGCGATTAATCACATCCAAAATAAAAGTTTTTGTTTACATACTATATGTATGTGTACCGTGTGTATATATATATATATATATATATATATATATATAAATACACACAAATGCATGTATATTTCAGAAAAATATGTTGTTTATATATTAAATATATTTATTTATAATATAAATTATATGAATATAAAAATAGGCATGTAAATACATGTAAATATTTTCAAAATATATGCTGTATGTGTGTGTATTTATATATATATATATATATACATCATAAATACACACAGAACACACACATATATTATGCAAACAAAAACTTTTATTTTGCATGCGATTAATCACGATTAATCATTTGACAGCACTATAGAAACTACATAATAATATCCATGCATATGCATATGTAAAAAATATTAAATAATATACTACGCTTAATATTCTTGCAGCATATAGTATGTAATTTCTATATAGTATGTACATTTATATGCATAATAAATTTAAATACATAAAATATGTATATGCATATAGACATATGCATACAATTTCAAGCATATGCATATAAATTTACATAAAATAGAAATTGAAAATACATAACACACTATGCTAACACACAATGCATGCAATGTATAGTATAATGTAATATGCATATAGATACAGGTAAATGCATGCATACAAATTTATATGCATATGCAACCACACTGGGATCTGTTTATATTTATGCTTTTTAAACTACTTTCCAACATTCTGGCCTTTTTAAACCAAAATGTTTTTACTTGCAAAACACTCAGTCAGTATCAATCAGACAGCAGGTGTGCAGTAGATTGTGTGCGACAGGTTTAACAGCAAAGACCGGATCATTTAGAGGCCTTGTGCTTTAGAGGGTTAAGTAAAGTCCATTGGTTTTATTTTTTAGATTTTCCCTCATTTCGTATCCCGCAGCTTGTCTCTCTCCAGCAAACGGCTGCGGGAATCATGTGAGACCACCTGCGTTTTCCTGACGGATTTATAACAGACTAAAGCCTCGAAAGACTCTTTTAAGGCTTCTCCACACAAAAGCATTGCTGGGCAACATCAAAACACCACCAATACGCTTTCAAGCACAACTGAGATCTCACACAAACCTGCTCTGTTTCACACAAACACAGCGTCGCTGCTCGACGGCAGGAACGTGTTTCTGATGCTTGATTTGCTCAAAATGCACAAAAACACCCACAACTTCTATTACTGTGACTGTATGGAAAACAACACATTAAAGTAAGATTTCACTGCAGAATACAGCAGGGTTGGGTTGATTCGATTCTCATTTGGATGAACTGATATTGATTCTTCAATCCAAAGAATCAATCTGTGCTGTTTTCAGGTGATACGTCAACAAAACATAATCAAACAGCTCCTCCCATTCAATAAATCACAATAATCTTTGTGCTTTGATACGTTTGATATGAAACAAAGTCTCAGCTTTCAAATTACTACAAGTTACAGCATCAAATAAACATCAGAACTGAAATGAATCATGCAATCAATGAATCAATGAATCAATCAGTGTTGCAACCGCAGAAAGACATCTATAAAACTGCCTGAGATCAATACTGTCACATTTACCTCAGAAAAGACATTCAATGACCATAAACTGAAAAAATAACATTTTGATAAATGTATGCACTATATTACATATTTATTATATTTTTACTGAACCTGTTCTTCTAATGATTGTTTGAATGGAGCAAACAGGGAAGGTTTTGTTACATTAAGACAAAACATTCTTAAAGTAATGTTCTTATTACTTTATTAATATTTGATATACGTTCTCATACCAGTGAGAGAAAACGTTTTTGTAACCTTTAAATAACGTTATAACAATGCAAATTGTAACGTTCTTAGAATATTAAAAATAAACATTCAAATAACGCCACAATTTGAGTAAAAACAAATAGAATGTTGTGAGAAACGTTTTTGTAACCTTTAAATATAATTCTAATTATGACAAGAAACCTGGTCATTTTAATGTTCGCAGAATATTTAAATGATGGTAGAATGATGGTGGAAGATATTTGTAACCTTTAAATATTGTTATAATCACGACAAGAAAACTAGATATTTTGAGTTTTTAGAAACATTTCAAAACTATGTTCTCACAATTTGTTTCCTTGGAATAAAACCATGAAAACAAATGATGGCATCCAGTGTTTAAATGTTCATATTTCAATACAAACTGGAGTAGAAACATACTTATATCATTAAAAGTTGTTATAATGAATTTTTCATATAAAAACGGCCTTATGTGCAATTTAAATATTTGTTTACAAATCATTTTAATCATGAGAGGGTATATTGTATAGTTTACAGCTGAAGCTGAAAAAACTGACATGTACTGTACATGACTGCCATTATATCCAATTGAATCGATATCAATTGAATTGAATTGAATTGAATCGCAAGCTTGTGAATGGAGATCGAATCGAATCGGCTGTTAAAGGTGAAGAGACAGACGGACATCATAACGCTTTGCAAGCAACACACTATGCACTCCACGCTTGTTTTCTTGACCTTCTCTTCAGCTTGTTACTGACATTTTATTCGTTAGTTCAACACAATCAATTCACTGCAGCTCTATTAGCATTCGTTCTGAGTCTCCTCGAGCTGCTCGACCTGAAAACGGCCCCAGACGGCCCCCGACATGAGCCTTACTGTCATTACAGCAAGACGACAATATAGACAATCATCAGACACACAAACAGAAGCACATGTACGTTATATGTGACCCCGGACCCCAAAACCAGTCATAAGGGTCCATTTTTGAAACATCATTGAAAATGCAAACAGCAGTAGTGACAGACTCATTAATTGTTCAATATTTGTGCATTTTGTGATTTTTAGTTCACTTGACGGATGAATAGTAGACAGAAAATTCCCACAGTCCGTGTAGATAGTATACACTACATGTATTGTACAGTAAGCATACCATGTTATTATATATATTTTTTATTTAGTATGTAAATTTACATGCAATTAAATTGTATGCATATATCCATGGTTATTACAGACTGAAACTAAAATTAAAACCATAAAAGCAATTTTCATTATTTCAAATAAACATATGAAATAAAATGTAGATTTTTTTTTAAATTTTAGGTACATGCCAAAGCAACATTTAATTTTTTAACTCAGTTGAACTTAACTAAAACTGAAATGAAAAATTACTAAAAACTATAAAGTCATATTTTTTAAAAAAAACTTTAAAAATGAAAAAAAAATTTTTTAACTAAAATTAAAATGAAACTGAAAATATAAAATTAAAAACTGATCTAAAATATTAATAAACTATAATAATATCTCAATGATGCTAAAATAACACTGCATATATCTGCTATTTATGTTTATTATTTGTATTTATTTATCTGTTATTTATAACATTTTGTAGTAAATATTTTAAAAGATTCATAGTAAATAAGTATCATTTATGCATTATTGGTAGATACAACAGCCACTTAAAAAAAAAAAGTCCTGGTTAATTTTATATCATGTAGCTTTTATTTATATATATATATTTTTTCTTTTTTAAAAATTCTGTTTTCATTAATTTTTATTCCAGTTTTAATAAAATAAATAAATAAATAAAATAATCATACAAATGAAATAAAATAAATAAACTGATTTTTATATGTTCAGAGTTTATTTTAAGTAACAAAATGTTATATATTTATATTTATATATTACACTAGTTTTAGTAAACTATAATAACTCTGTTTCTGTTGACCACAAATTGAAACCTTTTCATGTTGAACGTGTCACACAACATGAAAAAGCTGTAAATAAATCAATTGCATGTTAAATCACAGTTGTGTGCTTATCTGCATTTCACAGCAGCATCAAACGCAGCTCATATATTCAGAATAACTGTCTGTTTTATAATCCTCCACATATCGATATCACGACTACAACACAGAAACTTCACTATCAGTCTCAATAAGAGTAATTGGTAATTAAGAACGCAGCCCAAAGGCAGTAATTTGCCAGGTAATATTTCTGGCTTCTGGGAATTAAAAGTATAACCTAATTATCTGCTCCTATTAACAGTGCTGAAGCCGAGGGAGCGCAAGCAGACACGGCACACAAAAGCACTGCACTTTGATTTTAAGAGCTCATAAAACTGCTTCAAGACCAAAATCTACATAGCAGAGAATAAATGAGTCAAAATTAATGTTTTTTGTTGCATAATTTGGAATAATGCAATGACTGCATGACTATGTTGAATTTCTACGCATTCTTCAATTGTGAATTTTGCGCAGTCATGTGTAGACTCTCCCTGTGTGTTTTATTAAAGGCTCCGGAAGCGGCGCTGAGAAAAGTCGCTCCAGCTGGCACAGACATCACAGACCAGCATCGGATCTCTTCCTCTCAATTTTGTAAAAATAAACACATTATAACAGATAACAATCAGCAGGCATGACATCTGTGATAGATTACAGCTGCATTTTGATAGAACATTCATAACCATAGATTCATATTCGTTTCTGATGTTATCCACACACCCTATAACTAGAAAACGGTGCTTTGTCACTAATACACTTTTATGTTGTACAGTTTATGTTTTCTGGATATCTAATGATAAACGGTCAGTTTAGTGCTTCTTGTGCCTCCATATATTACATAAATTAATCATTTCGAGATATTCAGCTCCCTTGACTGATAAATTAGACAAAAAAATCCCACATTCTGTATAGATAGTATACACTGCAGGTATAGTAAGCATAGTAAGCATTATGTATTTTCTATATAGTATATAAATTTATATGCAATTAAATTTGTATGCATGTATCTTTATGTGCATGCATTAAATATACTGTATATGCATCCAAAAGTCCCCCCAGTCACTTCTTTTAAAAGTCAAATATACATTATATTCATTGAAATTCCACAATAATATCTTGAATATGCTCAAATAAAATACATTGCATTACAAATAAGATATATATATATATATATATATATATATATAGGCAAAATTTCCCACAGTCTGTTTACAAAATTTTGCAAGAAAAAGTTTCATATTAAATACTGTGCAAAATAAGTATTATTTATGCATTATTGGTAGATACCTGCCACTGAAAAACCCACAACTATTTTATTTTTTATTAATTATTAATTTTGAATTTGTTTTTATTTTTAAACTTTGTTTTAATATTTTAATTTTAGTTAAAGTTTTAGTAATTTTTTTGCACAATTTTGTTGTTTTTTACTTTTTTTTTTTTTTTTTAAATGTACATATAATTTTCACTCATTTTTATTTCCGTTTTAGTTTTAGTTATTTTAGTACATAAGAATAAACTAAATACAAATGAGAATTGTTTTGGCAGCTAGCTGAAATCAAATAAGTTTGTTTGATTTTAAAGTTTAATGAAATAATATATCAATAAAATATATTAATATAATAATACAACAAGTTTATGAATTATTTGAACATTTATTTTATTTTAAATTATTTACTTTTTTCAGTTAAAGTTTATTTTACTTTAAGTAACACAATTTTTGATAGTTTTAGTTAACTATAACAATCCTGTTTTTGGTATATTTGTGTTATGTCACAAAAATACTTATTTTTCAGAATATTCAATGATAAATGCTCAGTTTAGTGTTCGATCCATCATATATTACATGCATAAATCAAAGCCAGACTCAAATGCCACACTCAGACGTCTGAAAGGCCCACAATCTTATTGTAACATCCTAATAACATTTTCTGAGGCGTAATGACACGATGCAAACTGACTTTTGTCATTTCTGCAGACCGGAGGCTCAAAGCTCAATGCCTGTGGATTGCATTACGATAACTGATGTACGACTGGACTTTACCGATTACGACATGAACTCCCAGATCCTTCAGCTGTCTGACCGTCTCAGAGCCCAGTCCTCTGGCGTCACAACCCTGCCGTTCTCAAAACTGTGAAATAAAAACTAAATAAATGAGCAGAGTCATCTGTCTTTGCAGCATCTAAAACAAGATCAGTTTGTGTAAACCTCTTCAGACATATAAAGATACATTTGAATTTTGAGCAAAATGTGGCTTAACCTTCATGTTGCAACAGGATTTCGTTCTCTGAGTTCATGCAACTGTTTTTGAGTCAAAATTATCCATAAATAATGCTTTTTCACTCAAAAACTGAGGTGCATGAGGTCAGATCAGTGATGCCGACGATCCATCAGCTTAAAAATAAACACAAATCCTGTGCTAACTGAACGAAAACAAGTTGATAAAAAGATTGAATGCAATATTTGGTGATAATAGAGCATAACAAGAGATTTACAAACTATTTTTCCTGTCATCTTTGACTGGCAACGCCAAAATAGGTCAAGCGCAGCTAAAGCGTTAATGATATAAAAGCAAATTTCAAACACTACAAAATGCAAAACAACACCATTATAATCTAAGATCTTTATGTTAAGCATGTTCCTCTTAGGAAAGCCAACAGTGCATTTTAATGAACAAACAGCCAGTCTATTAATTAAGGTTTGAATCAGGGTTTTCTGAAAGAAAGAAAGGTTTTCTGCCCATCATCCGCTATTTCCAGCACTTAAGCAAGCCACTCTTCTTTAATACATTATGATGTTTTATTTCACATGTCTGTGCGTTTGCGTTGGTTCTCGTGTTGAGCTATTTCGTCCGCAACTATTAAAGTATTCAGTTTCTACAGCAACTCATTTGGCGCACATCATTCTCTTTCTATGAAACCTGTAAACCACATTCACCGGTTCTAACTCTATAGTGGTTTGCCCAATAAAATGTCTTTCCCAACTCATTTTTGCATGATTTTTGGACCTCAGAGATCTCGTAGGAGTATAAACGGACACCATACTTGACAAATACCTAGGGGCTAGATTATGAAGGGCCTTAAAAAAGAAAATGAGTTGTGTTTTTTGCCAACTTGATCATTCTCGCGTTCTGAATTCTCTGTAGGCACCCCAGTGCACCAGAATCAACTCCAAAGTAAAGGGAGCCATAATTGCCTTCACCAAATTAGTGGTGGATAGAAAAGGTTTCATCTTCGCTAACAGACGTAAATGAAAGAAACAAGATCTCTCAATTGTGTTTATTTGCCAGTCCATCTTTAATTAACTATCTATTCAGTAAACGAAGCCCAAGTCTTACACATTGGCTTTAATAAAGCCAGCCAAGACTCAGTCAGAGTTTTTGATTCTTAGGGCCGAAAACAACAACCTCAGTTTTATTTTCATTAAGCCTTTCCGTCCTGTAAACATGCTGCTAACAGCTTCATAGAATCTGGGTTTGACTCTCTCACGTAGAGCTGTGCAATTAATCAAAAAACAATTTTGAGTTCGGCCTCCAATGATTATGAAAATACAATAATCGAGATAAAACGTTTATTGCGCCCTATTACGGCCCCTTTCTAGTGGTGCGCTTTATATAAAAGTTTTACCGTTTTTTAACGGTAAAAAACGATGTACACATAAAATACACGTGTAACGGTAAATTGGATCCATGCAGCTCTTAAAGTGACAGCGGGCTAATATTCCTGCTGTGACTGTGTTCTTAATATTAATCAAAAAGACAAATTCAAACTCACACATTGCTCTTGAGTAAAGGACTTTGTAGAAAAGAAATAAAGAAAGTTTAATTCTTACAGTGAAGACTATGCTGTTTTATTTTACATTTGATTATTCAATTTCTGTAGTAGGCTGCTTGAGACTTGCATTAGAAAAACCTTTAAGCATAGTTTGTTTCTTTTTAATCTATTGTATTTGTCCTTTGCTTTTTTATTACTAGCAGTTTCATTATTTTCAATAAATTTGAGGACTATTTTGTTTGTTTGTTTGTTACTAATATTAGTTACCCTAGTGCTCTTCTGTGGTATTGAGAATTGTGAAATTTCACTGGTCTCTAAAATGAAGATGTCACAGCGACCTTATTTACAGAAAATGTATATTTGATATATATATATATATATATATATATATATATCACTATCTTTAAATAAATCACTCATATAAAGTTTTGGTCATATGGCCCACTCATAATCGTGTAAAATAATCGTGACTACAATATTGACTATTAATATTATGATTTTTGCCATAATCGAGACAGAATTTGCAGCCCTCCTCTCATGGGTAAGCAAATCTGAGTATCATCAGCATAGCAGTGGAATGATACTTTGTATTTTCGAAAAATAGCCCCCAAAGGTAGCATATAGAGGGAAAACTGCACCGGTGCCAGAATCGACCCCTGTGGAATTCCCCAGGGAAGATGTAATCTTGAAGAATCACAATTCCCAACTCCCACTGAAAAAGACCTATCCATAAGATAAGATTCAAACCATTTCAGCACATTGCTTTTTAGGCCACCCCAATGTTCCAGGCGCTCAATTAAAATCCTGTGTTCCACCATGTCGAACGCCGCACTAAGATCAAGCATTTACATTTAGTCATTTAGCAGATGCTTTTATACAAAGCGACTTACAAATGAGGACAATGGAAGCAATCAGAATCAACAAAAGAGCAATATGCAAGTGCTATGACAAGTCTCAGTTAGCCACATAAACAGCTGATAAAGCACAAACTGAGCAGAGATTTTGGAGCCTACAGCATTTTTATTCATGTTCGAGTTGACCAAAAAAATAAAATAAATAAAATAAACCTTTTTTCGTGGAATATGTTTTAGTTGGACGTTCGTTTAACATTTTTGAAATGTTACTACTTGTTTAAGAACATTGAGAGAACATTCAAACGTAACGTTCTTATAACGTTTGCAAAATTATAAAATGGAACGTTCCCTTAAAGGGACAGTTCCCCAAAAAATTAAATTTCGTCATCATTTATTTACCCTCATGTTGTTCCAGACCTGTATAAATGTATTTCTTTTGCTGAACACAAAAGAAACTGTTTTGAAGAATGTTGGTAACCAAACAGTTGCTGGTAGCCATTGACTTCTACAGTGTTTTTTCTATATGAACGTCAATGGGTACCAGCAACCTGAGGGTGAGTAAATGATGACAGAATTGTCATTTTTGGGTGAACTATCACGTTAACGTTCATATAACCAAGAGAAATGTTTCTTAAACAGACATTTTGAATGTTCAGAGAACTTTCAGAAATAATGTTTTAACTTATAACTAATAGGAATGTCTACAAAACGTTATTTCTGAATGTTCTCAGAATATTTTTAAAATTTTATTTTATTTTTTTTAAGTTTAAAAAAAATGTTTTTTCTTGGTTATGTGAAAGTTAAAGACAACATTAAGAGAAATGTTCCATTTTTATTTCATTTATTATATTTAGTTCTGGGCAATGATTAATCACGATTAATCGCATCCAAAATAAAAGTTTTTGTGCACATATAGTATATATTTTGAAAATATTTGCATGTGTTTACATGTATATATTTACATTCATATAATTTATATTCTATATATAAATATATTTAATATATATTTAATATATCTTAAATATATACATGCATGTGTGTGTATTCATATATACATAACAAATATACACAGTACACACACATATATTATGTACACAAAAACGTTTATTTTGGATGCAATTAATCATGATTAATGCTTGTGATAGACAGATCAGGCTGATAAATCAAATAATATTTGACCATTTCAAGATTATTAGCAGTGGCATTTGGTTTTCATGATGTTCACTTCTGTTAAAGGTTCTGGAACGCCTGTATCTTCTGCCGCCGTGGATGTAAATCGCTGTATTAATCTACTCTGATGTTTTTCCTGCGCATCTCCAGTGCCAGCTGTTCCACGACAAAGGCCTGCCGTCTCAGAAACGCGGGATGACTGGGTTTATCCTCAGTGTCAGGACGCACAAGATCTGTGCTGACAAGTTAGCAGAGAGAGCAGCAACACTTCCATGCCGCGCCGTTCATTAGCAGCCGATGTCAAAGCGTTACACTGCATTCTCAGGAGTGACACTGAACGCACACCTCATCCAATCAGAATTTAGTGTCAGAAATATCAGTTTCAGAACGACTTTGCCATGTATTTGCCTCTTTGCTCCTGTCATGATTGCATGCTTCCAGCTCATCTCCCCAGCTAACAGGAAATGTTTTATACAGGTTATGTAAATTTTAAAGGGATGCAAAATTCACTTTTATATGATGTTTGAACATAAATGTGTGTTGGCAGTGTGTGTTCACATCCACCCTATAATCATAAAAATCCACCCAGTGTTTTTATTTTTTTTTTTAATCCCTATAAATAATAACCCCCTTCTCAGATCAAGCCGTTCTCAGATTCTTGGCGGTGTGATGTCACACAGACCCAGGCCCCTCCTACGATTGTTGATTGACACTAGTGTTTTACCTTAGCTCCGCCCTGAGCGATCTGTCATCAGTCCTCCATTGTTTCACCGCCGGAGCAGATGTAGATAAGAATGTCTTGTAAGCGATTGAGGTGTTTTGTTGTTGGATGTAATAATGAACATAGCAGTCTTCAATTACTCCCGACATCTGAGCCGCTGAAGACACAGAGGATTGTGTTTGTTTTTGAAGGGAATGCGCCCCCAGATCTACCTAAATGCGTTTATGTTCACACAAATCATTCGTGATCCAGCTTCATCTACAGAAGAACTGAGTATAAGGTTTTTTTATGAATCGCCTTTCCTAATAATGTGCTAGTTAGCAAGTTCCGTGGCTAAATGCGGCTAAAATAAACAGTACTGCTCGTCACCCCACAGAAGAGAGGGGCGGGGTCAGCAGAGCTCATTAGCATTTAAAGGGACATGCACCGAAACGGCTCGCTATGATCAGAGCTGTTTTTGACAGGGTAAAAAGGGTGTTGTTTACACTACCATCGAGAAATTTTAACCAAAGTATGTTATAGACTTTTATCAGCTTGTGGAAAATGGGCATCCGATGACCCCTTTAAGACAAAAAAATTCTTAAATTAATGTTTATGGAACATTCTAATAACATTATTAATATTTGATATACATTCTTGTAATGTTCAGAGAACATTTAAATGTAACATTCTTGTTACATTTTAAAAATGATAAAATGGAATGTTCTTCTGGAGTGTTTTGAACATTTAAAAAACATTCAGAAATACATTTTTACAATCTGTTTTCATGTTCATGTGGGTTCTTTTGGCACAACAGGAAGCGCTGATTGAAATTCACAGGAAGTGTCGGGTCAGCTGAAGCCAGACTGGAGCAGGAGAAACTAGAGTATCTGCTGCCTTCATCAGCCGCTTAAATACAGCGCCGCCCTTCAGCGCTCTACAGCAGATCTTGCCCTCGTGTGATGGAGGAGGGAGTAAAATTCCTCCATGCCACCGACTTAAAAATCAAACCTATTTCAGATATATCAAAACCTATTTCAGTCTGAACTGCCCTGTTTAAACCAGTGTTATGATGTACTATTATTAATATTTTTAATGCGTATATATACAGTATATATATATATATATATATATATATATTTCCATTTTAGTTTTAGTTCATGTTTTAGTTTCAGTTAATGTTCATTTTGTTCC
>JAFVLL020035086.1:0-12690 GCA_021397915.2 Tor tambroides | reverse complement strand
CATGATATATTTGGACTATATAAAAACTTTTGAACAAACTGTAGCCTAAAAGCTACTTTCCTACTTATAAGATCAACAACCCCTTGTCCACCTTCTTCCTTGGGAAGATAAAGAACATTTTGTGGTAACCAATGTAATCTATCCCAAAAGAAGTATATCATCTTGGCCTGTATTTTTCCAAGAACCCCTACCGGAGGCTCTAAAACTGATAACCTGTGCCATAATGAGGAGGCTACTAAATTATTAATAATCAATGCTCTCCCCCTAAAATAAATTTTAGGTAAAATCCATTTCCACCTTCCTAATCTACATTTTCGAGAACTTTTTTCCAGTTTTTTGCATTATTATTTCATCACCCAAAAGATATTTAAGATCTCTTTGTGACCAAACCATTTCACCTGGTAAAACCAGTTTTCCTTCATTCCAATTTCCAACCCTATATGCTGAACTTTTAGCCCAGTTTACTTATGCAGATGAAATTTTTGCATAAATATTAACAATATCAACCAGTTTATCAATATCATCCTGTCCACTGGTTAAAACCAATACATCATCTGCATAAGCTGATAGTTTTATAGGTGGAAAAGTACTCTCATATCTAAAACATCTAAATGAGTCCTAATTTTATTTAGCATGGGTTCTATTGCTATTGAGTAAAGCATACCTGACAAGGCACATCCTTGTCTAATCCCCCTTTGTATTTTAAAAGGGCTACTCAAACCACCATAGATTTTCAGTACACTTTCAATATCCTCAGAGCACTTTAATAAAGGCAGTGAAAACAGGGGGGAAACCAAAAGTCTCAAAAATATACCATAAAAACTGATGATCCACCCGATCAAAAGCCTTCTCTTGATCTAGGGAAATTAGACCACATTTTTTCCCAAACAGTCTTGAGACTTCCAACACATCCCGAATCAAGGATATATTATCCACTATTGATCTATTAGGTACACAATAAGATTGATCTAAATGTATAACCTGTCCGATTACCTCCTTCAGTCTGTTTGCCAAAGCTTTTGATAACATCTTATAATCAGTGCATAATAAGGAAACTGGTCTCCAATTTTTTTATCTCTTTGAGATCACTTTTTTTAGGGAGCAAGGTTAAAACAGCTCTTTTGCAGCTTAGTGGCAGTTTTCCTTTATCCAAACTATCACTCAAAACTGTAAGTAGATCTTCTCCCAACAAATGCCAATATGCCTTATAAAATTCGACAGGCAACCCATCTAATCCTGTTGCTTTACCATTTTTCATACTCTGCAAAGCATTGAAAACTTCCTCTATTGTTAAGGGGCATACCAGTTTTGCATATGAATCCTCATTCACTTTTGGAAAATGATCTGCCACAAATTCAGTCATTAACTGGCCATCCACAAAACTGCAGGGATACAGCTCCTTATAAAAATTGACAGCCCTTTTACGAATGTCAGAAACCTCAGTGAGAACTTTTCCATCTTCTGACCGTAAACACTGAATACTATTTCTTTGGCCATTTTTCCTTTCCAAACTGGAAAAGAACTTTGACGGGGCATCCATTTCAGACAGACTCTGAAATCTGGATCTAACCAATGCCCCCTGAGACCTTGTACCTAATAGATCTACTAATGTTGCTTTTTTCTCTTTAAGAGCCCGCAATTGGTTTTGATTTGCAGTGGCTCCATTTAAAGTCTGAAGTTCCACAATATCTACCTCTAGACTTCTTATGGATTGAACCATGTCTCTAGTAACATTAAAAGTGTACTGATTACAGAGGTTTTGTATCTGCACCTTCCCAATATCCCACCACTGTTGTATTGATGTAAAAGAAGACTTTTTAGATTTCCACCCCAACCAAAAGAAAGAAAAACTTTTACAAAAATGGGCATCTTCAAGTAGAGCACTATTAAAATGCCAATAGGCACTCTTAATTTTAACAGAATTAATAAAAACACATACTACTACCATTGAGTGATCAGAGAAACCAACAGGACAAATATAACAAGACTTAAAACATTGTTTCTGATATTTAAAACAATAAAACAAATCCAATCTTGCTAAAGATACACAATTTTCTTTCACATGAGCCCATGTATATTGCCTTTCGTTACAATGAAAATTTCTCCACACATCACAAAGTTGCAAAGTTTTAATCATATTTAATAATTTGTTTTTTGATGCCATATGAGGTTCAATGTGATTTCTATCTAAATCATTGCTTGTACAGTTAAAATCCCCACCCAGTACTAGAAAACTTTTCGTATTACATTGTTTCAGACTACCACATAAAGTTTCAAGAAACAACATTCTCTCCATTGACTTTACAGGAGCATAGACATTTATCAGTTCCATAGTAACATTTTCAAACTTTGCTATTATCTTAATTAAATGGCCTGGTATTACTTCAGTAACATCATAAAATATTGGTATGCAGGTCTTTGAGAACAAAACAGCCACCCCAGCACTAAGAGCAGTCTTATGACTCAAAATAATCTTTCCTTCCCACTCCTTCATCCATTCGACTTCATTTTCCTTTGTGCTGTGAGTCTCTTGCAAAAACATAACATCTATATTTTTTTAGTTTCATTAACTCATAAACTTGCGCTCTTTTGCTTACATCCCTCGCCCCATTTACATTCAGGGAAGATATTTTAAAGTTACTCATTATGAGAGATGAAAAAAGCACAAAAAACCAAATCCACATTACTCCATTATTCTTGTAACATATCATTATGCATTGTCTGAAGACGCACTTTTTGTACAATCTTTTTTAGACGATACACCTCAGGATTTGATAAACGTATTTCACCTTTCTGTTTCATAAGAATGTTTGCTGAGTCAATGAATAACGAAAGATCAGGCAAAAAATCTATAACCTCCACATTCCTCTTTCCTTTTGTACGCAGCAGAAACTGTTTCATTCTTTCCAAACTGTAACCACTATAATCTTTACTCATATTTCCTTCAACTTCCACTTCAGAACAATCTCGCTCACTTTCTGAGCCAGACACATCACTTCCATTCGAAACTTCCTCAGAACTTTTAGTAACTGTCTCATAGGGGAAGTCGTGGCCTAATGGTTAGAGAGTCGGGCTTGTAATCAGAAGGTCGCCGGTTCGATTCCCGCACCAGCAGTACCATGACTGAGGTGCCCTTGAGCAAGGCACCAAACCCCAAAATTGCTCCCCGGGCGCTGGAACATTGGCTGCCCACTGCTCCGGGTGTGTGTTCACTACTGTGTGCATGCACTTGGATGGGTTAAATGCAGAGGACCAATTTCGAGTATGGGTCACCATACTTGACAATGCATCACTATATTTTTTTATTTTTTTTTTTATCATGCGCCTTTTTCTTTGATGTATTTTCCATCTCACAAATATTCGACTTCCTCTTCACTGCCGGCACTTTAAATACCTCTTCATCCTCTAAGTATTTCACCCTCCATCTCATCAAAATCAATTGTCTCATCATTTTTTTTTTGAATTCGTTTCTCACTACTCTTTACTCCACTTCCTGGATCTTGTCCACACACAAATCTGAAACCCCACCAACTTCGCTTTCTTTTTCCACACTCTGACTTTCATTAGACCCACTTTCAACATCTGAAACCTTTGACTCGTTTCTTTCAGGACAAGCGCGTACCAAATGCCCCACCTTCCGGCATCCAAAGCATTTCATGCTCTCAGTTGTTACAAAGATTAGATAATCAAAACTATCAACTTTGAATTTAAAAGTAATATTCAGTTCATCAATATCACTCCTCAAAATCATATGCACTTGTCTGCGGAAAGACATAACGTGCTTCAACAATGGAGATTTGCAGCCTAGGGGGATTTTCTTAATCGCAGAAACCAACTGTCCATAACGAGATAATTCGCGTTTCAGCGCTTCATCACTAATAAATGGGGGCACATTAGAAAGCAACACTTTTCTCGCTGGATTAACAAGTGGGAAAACCTTAATCAAACTACCATTAATGGCTATCCCATTTTCAACTATTGTGTTCACTTTTTCAACTTTGTCCAAAAATAACACCACAGCACCGTTCATTCGAGACGCCGAACGAATACTACTGTGACCAACCACCTCTCCTACCACTAACACACATTCTTCAACCGAGCACTCAACTCCAACCGGCACCTTTATTCCATGCTGCCGGGTGAGTTGCTCATAACTCTCCGTCTCCGCATTCGCCATGGCAGCCACTGGCTACACAACCCCCCACCACAACATTTTCAGTACTTTGTGACCATACACAGTAAAAAAGCTTAAATAACACCAGTGAGAGAAACAACACTTAAGTAAACAGACCTTTGAAATGGGAAAGGACTCCACAGTCTCGCTCTGATTCACACTCCACTCACTCAGCAAACGCCCACGCATGCGCACACACGAGATAGAGAGAGAGAGAGAGAGCGAGAGAGAGAGAAATTTAGCAAATACATTCCTTATAAGCTTTCCATCAAAAAAACAGCGATCTATCATCGATGCTTGAGGCTTTGACCTTCAGAATGATATATAGTTTGTCAAGATTAACTTTGTCCCGCTTCATTTAATCTATTCCTAAACAATGACATGTGCAAACAAAGAGCGTTCGGTGCGATAGCGCCCTGGTGCGGGTTAACAGGTTAAGCATTTTGGGAGACATGAACTCTTGTGCATTTAGCTTAGCCTTAAGATCTGCAAGGGTGTCCTTGTGATTTTTACACTTTTCACTCAGAGCTAACTGTTCAGCTAGTAATTTATCTAGCTGTGATTGAAGATCCTGAATCTTTGCCTCTGACTTTTGTATTTCTGCATTTTTAGAATGCAATTCTTTAGATTTAGCATTTATACTTGAAGATAGATGTGTCATCAAATCACGTAGCCGTGTACATCTTATGAAATTTAAAGCCTCAATTATTTCATCATGTTTTGATTTCTTTTGATGTTTGCCAATTATGTCCCACCATTTGAACATTTCATCATCTGAACATCTAGTATCAATATAATCTTTCTTGAGTTTGTACAAGGTAGGCTCAAGTTTTTTGCTCCATAAAGCAAACAATGCGTCACTTTCATTAGAAATTTTCCCTTCCATCCCTGAGGAGGCAATCTGAATGTTGTCGGATTGTACAGTAATGGGACTATTGAAGCTACTTACAACCTTCTAATTTCTATATCATGGAAAATGGAGAATGAAAACATACTTACCTACTCCATAGTCAGAAGGCCAGCTTTAATCCATTCACAAGATCAACTGTGAAAAATCCTCATTCTGATGACCGTCAAAAGTAAATCTCAGAAAACTCACTGCAAGGGATCCCGGGTCCCGGCATCATCTGTAAGGGTGGTTTCTCTACAGTGGTTCAGGCTGTAGGATTGCTGAATGACTAAAGAAACATTATCAGCACGATGGTATAAAACTGTACATTTCTAGTCTATTACCACCCACTGCCACTTATACCAACGACGGAAATAAGCGCAGTTAGAATAGCTAAATATGTGGGAGAGCGTTGCTACTAAGTGACTATATTGTATTGCAATAGGTAGCACTTTGATATTAACCTTGAATCAAGATTAGTTAGCACGCAATTTATAATTGAAATGATTTTATAACAGTATTTCGTTATGGTTACACTTGAATTGGTTACAAAATAGATGAAGGATGGTAAAACATAACCAGTTAATTGTAACAACATGTATGTAAACTGTTACCTGAGAGACAGAGAGAGAGAGAGAGAGAGAGAGAGAGAGAGAGAGAGAGAGAGCCCCAAGAAGAGCTCCAGCAAAGAAAAGAGGCAGCAAAGAAAAAAAAGAAAAAAGAGACAGAGCAACAGTTTCAATCTTCTTTTATCCCTTCCTTGACCATGTGACTAAAACCCAAATGTGAGACATTCAAACTGACCAATCAGCAGATTACAACTTCACCCACTGGGCAAAAGGTGTGACACAATTAGAAGACCCCCGATGTATACACATGTTGGCCTACAGGCCTTGATCACTATCAGCACCCCTGTGCCTTTAGGAATGCCAAATGGCCCTTTTGTTACTCAAGATAGGTTTGGGACAAGAAAGCAGAAGTCTTTGATAATTTTCAACCTTACATAATTGTGCACAAACAGGACGCTAAGTTACAAAGGTATGATGCAGAAAAGTATGAAGTGTTTTAAAATATCACATTACAGCTATAAAAACTGAAATTCAACATTAAATGTGTAAACACTACTAATTAAAGTCTTTTTTGCTTACCTTTTCCTCAGCGTACAGTGGTAGATGACTGTTGGTTCGAATGATGCACACGCGCAGAAATCTGACTTATTCAGTCAAAATTTCAAAATGGAATAAGTGTTATTAAAGACTATTTGGCATTATGAATATGAATTCGCCCAAATGTTTACCATTTTTAAATACACAGTCTCGAATGGGTGTTTTATTTCCGATCATTTCTTCCCCGGCATCATTGTGGTGGGTCAGCAGCAGTCGTCGGATGAGAGGAAATTACGTCATCACCATGCTCGCAAATTCAAAATCCTCCTTTCTGCAATGAGCTTTTTTTTTTTTTTTTTTTTGCAACGTTTTGAAAAATGTTAAATGTACATCTATTGTAAAATCTTATGTATCTATATTTTGCGTCTTGTGATTACTATTATTATTATTTATTAATATTAATATTAAGAAAAATAATTAATTATATTATTGTAATGTTAATAATACAATATTAATTTTATTAGCATTTTTTTGTATTCTTTTTATAATATATAATATATATTAATTTATAATATTATATATTGTGTGTGTGTGTTTTGTGTATTAGTTATTATGCTACCTGATGATCAACAATTACAGGTACAAGCTAATAACAAGGTGTATCATCATAAATGAGCACTTATTAATCATAAGTGGTATAAATCATAGATCAGTAGTATGAACTTTAATTTATTTAATTTTTATTTTACTAACTATCCTATATAGCGTAAGTAACTGTGCAACTACAGTACATTTCAACAAACAAAGAAAGCTACAAGGGACTACAGTGGGAAGCAGGAAATGGGAACAAACTAAAAGTCAACATAACACCACAGTGTGAAGCTGAAAATGCACAGTATTTGTTACATGTAGCTAACATGTGACCCACTTGTTAAAACCTTATTAAAACACATGGAAACACATTCCAAATGTGATCCCATGGGTTTCACAAAGGAAAGTACCATGGGTTTCACATGGAATTCACATGAAAATGTTCCAAAAACACACATTTCCCATGTGCAAAAGCACACATTTCTTATCTGCAAAACACACGTTTCACATGTAATTTTAACATGTGCAGAATCACATGTATGTGTGACAACGTGTTTTTGCACATGTGAAATTCATGTGGTTTTTCTGTTACGTGTAGCTAACATGTGATCCACCAACCTATTACAACACATGTAAACATTTTCCACATGTGATCCACAATGTGATTATGTTGTCTTCATGTGATCACATGTGAAAAAATATATGGACACGTGTGATCACATATGGAAAATATATGGACACGTGATCACATGTGGAAAACGTGTGAAATTCATGTGGTTTTTCTGTAAGGGGCAGTCACAAGCTTCCCGGTTTTCATCCAAAATATCTTAAATTCTTGTTCCGAGGACGAAATAAGCTTTTACAGGTTAGCAACGACATGGGGGTAAGCAGGGTGCGATTTGTGAAAAAAGCAGGGGGGGGGGGGGGGGGGGTGCGTTTGAAAAATTTTTTTCCTCTTCAGGGTAAGGTTATAGCCTAACCTAATGTTAGTATAATCTATTAACAACGCACGTCATAAATCCACCTTTTTAGGAAAGTAAATGGGTGTCACGTCATGAAATGTTTTTAATACAGTGCCCTCCACTAATATTGGCACCCTTGGTAAATATGAGCAAAGATGGCTGTGAAAATAAATCTGCATTGTTTATCCTTTTGATCTTTCATTCAAAAAATTCACAAAATTCTAACCTATCACTGAAGTAAAACAACTGAAAGTGGGGGGAAAATCTCATTGTGAAATAAATGCTTTCTCTAGTTCATATTGGCCACAATTATTGGCACCCAATTATTGCAATGTCTTTTTCCCAAGATAGCAGCCCTGAGTTTTCTCCTGTAATGCCTGAAGAGTTTGGAGAACAACTAATAAGAGATCAGAGACCATTCCTTCATGCAGAATCTCTCCAGATCCTTCAGAATCACAGCTCCATGTTGGTGCTTCTCCTTTTTAGTTCACCTCACTCATTTTCTATAGGGTTCAGGTCGGTCAGAGGACTGGGACAGCCATGGCAAAAGCTTCATTTTGTGCTCAGTGATCCATTTTTGTGTTGATTTTGATGTTTGTTTTGGATTATTGTGCTGATAGAAGAACCAACCACAGACCATTATAAGATTTCTAACAGAGTCAGTCAGCTTTAGATTTTTTATCTGTTGATATTTGAGAGAATCCATGATGGCATGCATCTGAACGCGATGTCCAGGACCTCCCGCAGAAACACAGGCCAACACCATTAAAGATCCAGCATTATATTTAACCGTTGGCATGGGGTACTTTTTATCCATGTTTGTACTATTCCCATCTGGGTTTGCTGCCTAAAAGCTCTTTTTTTTTTTAGTTTCATCTGACCATAGAAGCCAGTGTCATTTGAAGTTCCAGTCTTGTCTGACAACTGAATTTGCTGGATTTTGTGTTTGGAAGAGTGAGTAGAATTTTCATTGAAACATGTGGTGATGTAGGGGCTGTTTGATATATATTTTTTAGGCTTTCTGACTCCAAGACTCAACTAATCTCTGCCATTCTCCAGCTGTGATCCTTGGAGAGTCTTTGGCCTCTCAAACTCTCCCCCTCACTGTGCATTAGGACGATATAGACACACGTCCTCTTCCAGGCAGATTTCTAACATCTTTAGGCAAGGCAAGGCAAGTTTATTTATATAGCACATTTCATACACAGTGGTAATTCAAAGTGCTTTACATAAAAGGAAGTAAAATAGTCATTAATAAAATAATCACAGCAATAAAAACAAGGAATTAAAAATAATAAACACAAGGAATTAGAAATTGATTAAAAAGGAATTTAAAACAGAAATAGAAAATGATTATACATAAAATATAGTGCAGTCAGTTCGGACGTAGCACAGTGCTCATTCAACAAATGCACAGCTAAACAGATGAGTTTTGAGTCTGGATTTAAATGTGGCTAATGTTTTAGCACATCTGATCTCTTCTTGAAGCTGGTTCCAACTGCTGTCGGCATAATAGCTAAAAGCGGACTTCCCTTGTTTTGTGTGAACCCTTGGTATTTCTAACTGACTCGATCCTAATGATCTGGGTGGTCTGTTAGGTTTATATTCAGTAAGCATATCTGCAATGTATTTAGGTCCTAGGCCATTGAGTGACTTATAAACAAGTGAAAGTACTTTAAATTCAATCCTAAATGAAACTGGAAGCCAGTGTAAGGACCTGAGGACTGGTGTGATATGCTCAGATTTTCTGGTTCTAGTCAGAATCCTGGCAGCAGTGTTCTGGATGATCTGCAGCTGTCTAATGGTTTTCTTTGGAAGGCCGGTGAGGAGACCATTACAATAATCCACCCTGCTGGTGATAAAGGTGTGAACAAGTTTCTCCAAGTCTTGACTGGAAACAAAAGATCTAATTCTTGCAATGTTTTTGAGATGATAGTATGCTGATTTAGTTACTGCTTTGACATGACTACTAAAACTAAGGTCTGTCTCCAGAATCACCCCAAGGTTTTTTACTTGCTTTTTAGTTGTTTGACCTTTAGAGTCAAGATATGCATTCACCTTGAAAACTTCATCTTTGTTTCCAAATGCAATGACTTCAGTTTTCTCCTTGTTTAACTGAAGAAAGTTTTGGCACATCCAACTGTTAATTTCATCAATGCATTGGCTTTAGTTGATTGGAACCTCTTAATAATTGCCCTGATGGTGGAAATGTGGATTTTCAATGCTGTAGCTTTTGTCTTACAGCAACTTTCTTTTTTGTAAAGCTCAACAATCTTGTTTTGCAAGAATTTCCAGGGGTGCCAATAATTGTGGCCAACATGCATTGGAGAAAAACATTTATCATGAGATTTTCTCCCCACTTTCAATTGTTTTACTTCAATGATATGTTAGAATTTTGTGAATTTTTTGAATGAAAGATCAAAACGATAAACAATGCAGATTTATTTTCACAGCCGCCTTTGCTCAGATTTACCAAGGGTGCCAATATTAGTGGAGGGCACTGTAAGACGGAAATTAACGTGATCACAATTTAATAAAAACATTGTAAGTTAGGCCTATTAATTGTAATGAATTCATTTTCCCGGTGATTCAAACAACGAATAAATTATATAGAGAAAACGAACAAAGAACATTATCGAACTTTGAGTCAGTTAAACCATTGCGTCGCAAAATGATTCACTGTTTCGAAGCGCTCCACTCGGATCGCGTTTTTGCGAATCATTTGATTCAGAACGGGACTTCATAGTGCGTTTCACGAATCATTTTATCCCCACCGGCGATAAAAATAATTCACCAGAGGCAGGAATGCATAGACCAGAAGGGGGGAAATCCCCGCATCCCCCCCTACAAATCGCACCCTGGGGGTAAGTGATTAATGAAAAAAAATTGCATTTTGGGGAGTGGTATCCCTTTAACAACCTATATAAAATTATCTGTTGGGTATTTTGAGCTAAAACTTCACGTACACACTCTGGTGATATCAGAGACTTATTTTACATCTTGTAAAAAGCAGCATAATGTGTCACCTTTAAATGCATTTGATTGGTTGTTACATTCACATGCTCAACAGAGATGTCTGTGATTGGCTACAATGCTCAACGCTGCAAAAACATGTTAGGCGTGTTCGACTTGCAGCGGTGCTGTGCAGAATGATCACCGTATGACATCAAAGTACCGTGAGAGCAATTTGAATGCATAGGATCCGATTGCTTTCTTATCACTCTCGCGGTACTTTGATGTCATACACTGATCATTCTGCGCAGCACCGCTTCAAGTCGAACACACCTATTGTATAGAGTAGGCCTGGGTGATAAAATGGTATAGGTATTTATTGATGGTACACCTTCATCGATAACTATAGAAAAAAAAAATTCAATATAGTGCAACATATAGGTGTCATGCCAGCCTGCACTGAGGAGATAAATAAAAAGGAATATTAAAATTTAATTTAAAATAAAAAATATTGCATTCAAATGCAAAAATGGTGCATTCGAATTTTAGGTGCGATCAGGAAGCCTTATCAGTGGTGCACAAGATGCAGTGATGATTTAAGTGTTGTTCTTGTATTTTATTGTTTTTTTTTTAGTTTAGTTTTATTTGAAGTTTGACAAGACAGGATATTGCAGCACAAAATCCTGATATGTGTCAATCATATACTCCAAAGCAATCATTTACTTATTGTTTAAAACAAGCAAAAACAGTTGATATACAGGCAGAATATGTAAAAGAAAAAAAAAGAAAAAAAAAAAATTACAATATGTATATAAATAACACAGATACACAGAAAAGGCATCCTACAATCAACCTGTATGTTATTTATATAACAATTTTAGAGCATGGGGAAAAAAGGATGTCATTTAGTTTTACTCCTGGGTACAGCAAAAGTCTTGTGCTGCCGGAGAGAACAAGTAGGTGTTAGAGCCAGAGGCAGGAAACAATGCAGTGGTGATGAACTGTCCTTGAGTATTTTAGTAAGTTACATATGGGGACTTCATTACGCTTCTCACTCGTGTTGGGAGAGTTGAAGTAGGAATTAATCACTCGTTAATAAAATCAGCGCCATTAAAATGAATTTGCATTATGAACGTGTTATTAACTTTGACAGCCCTAATATATATATATATATATATATATATATATAGAGAGAGAGAGAGAGAGAGAGAGAGGTTTCTTTTTTCTATATTCTATCTACTTGTTTTCTTTAAAAAAAACAAAACCTTTCTACGTGTACTGCATTAGGCTAACCAAGAATATTACCCAAAAATTCTTCATACAGTGGACCACCAGTAAAACTGATTAAAAAAAATTTGGACCAAAAATTCAGACACTTTGACCTGAGCATGTTTTGCTTAAGTGTTTTTTCTTTAATTGCTAATGCGACCTTTTTACACCACAGAACAAACATCAACAAAATGAAGCATTGCTTGATAATTGGTCAACAAAGTATTGATAGGTGGCCAAAGGTTGATTGTAATCCATTACATACCTTTCTATCAAAGTTATCTGACATTATCAAGATTAATTTGTTCTGATACAGTTTAACTGAGTTCTTGACATATTTTATTACCATTTTCTAAACTATAGCAAATAAACTGTGATAATGTGAGAAATGTTGAAGGTGTCTGAATAAATTTTGGTTTGACTGTATATTTAATTTTTACAGTAAAGACTATGCAGTGCTATTTTACATTTGATTATTCGGTTTCTGTATCTGGACACCTACAAACTTGAAAAAAACAAAAACAAAAAAACAACTTAAACATTGTGTAAATAGCACAAATAAATAAAACGAATATACAATTTAAACAATTTCAAACAGGGCCCACTGGTACAACCTGCACCGGGGCCCCGCAAAACCCCAGCTACGGCCCTGCACACAGCACAATGCCACAGATGTCTCAAGTTTTGAGGGAGCGTGCAATTGGCATGCTGACTGCAGGAATGTCCACCAGAGCTGTTGCCCGTGAA
>JAFVLL020035085.1:0-10714 GCA_021397915.2 Tor tambroides | reverse complement strand
ATAAAAATAAATGAATAGTGTTAAATCATTTTCATTTAAACTTCATTGCACATTTTTGTGATGGTGATGAAATTACTTAAGATAAAAAAGCACTGGTAGACATAATACATAATTTGAGATGTAGTGGACATTTCCAATCCTGGTTTGGAGAAAAGGCAGCGTACCTGCATAGATGACGATTCCTACAGCCTCCTCTGTGTTGCGGATGGTGCAGCCCCTGAGCAGCAGATTGTCTTTGTATAGACCATCTCTCCTCCCACTGCGATGGATTCTGTCATACACACCATACAGGTTCATTCATCACATTTGTAACAACATATCTGTGAGGATTATACATAATCTAGTTCCAATCTGAATTCCTCTGTCCTCATTTTCTAGACTGGAAGCTAACAACAACTGTATGATGTGGATATTGCCAAGGGATGTCCACAGAATTCTACATCCCTTATTGTTGACCACATCGATCCATCATATTTGACAGTCCACAGGGTTTTCCTCAGGATCCCTCTTTCACAGCACAAAATCAATAGTAAAACCATGACCTCAGTAAAACGGCTCTGTACACAGGTAAAGCCCTGAGGCCAACTGGATTTCACATTCAGTCAATGCAGCATTTTTTGTAAAACCCCAAAGCTGTGTCATAAAAGAACTGAGCAAAGTAAAAAGATTCTCAGGATAAATGAGAGCGAAGGAGTGGCAAGGAATGAAATCTTAAATCCAACGAGACCTCCGATCCGAAGGTTGCGTGTGATTCCAACAACGGGAAAAAATTTCAAAAGGCCCCAGGGCTAAGCTTCCTGATAAAAATGGTGTCAAATGCAAATTAACTCATGCTGAATGAGCGCTGAACACCTGTGGAGGGAGCTCAATAAGCTTTAATGCAAGCACTAATCCCAGTGCTAAATTCAGGATTACATCTGTTAGTTAAAAAGCTGTTCGCTGTTGCTGAACTTTTCCTTTGTCAATTATCTGACAAGGCCTCTAGCAAGTTTTTTTTTTATCCCATAGTAGTGCATTTATCTTTGAGCTTTGCCCTGGTTTGTACCCAGACCTGATATATTAGTTGTCTGTACAGCCCATGCTGTCAATCACAGTTCTGGTTTAGTTCAGAGTCATTTGCCTATTTGTTAGCTTGAACAAAGGGGTCAAAGTATGGCTAGTCAAGTATGGTCCAGTTAGCACTTGACAGTAAATGTAATAACTATGTATATCATATGCCTGCAAAAAGCATCTTTCTCTAATGTCATTCAAATGTAATTTATGTATTCTGATGGAATCAAATGTATTTTAATCAAGATATAAACTGCAAACACTTCAGTGTATTTCATTATATTTCAGTTAAGTTTTACCAGGGCTTGAATTTTTAAGGTGCCAGCACACGCACAGTTCACTCAGAATTGAAAATATTATCATTTCTGATCAGCCGTTTGGATTTTTTTATAAAAATATGCTTTAGAAAATGCCTCATGCTCACCAAGGCTTTTTTTGTTGTATATGTATTATACTTAAAGGGATAGTTCACCCAAAAATGAAAATTCTGTCATTAATTACTCACCCTCATGTCGCTCCAAACCTGTAAAACATTTGCTCATCTTCGGAACACAAATGAAGATATTTTTGATGGAATCAGAGAGCTTTCTGACCCTGCATAGACAACAACACAACTGACACGTTTAAGGCCCAGAAAGATAGTAAGGACATCGTTAAAATAGTCCATGTGACATCAGCGGTTCAACCTTAATTTATGAAGCTATGAGAATACATTTGTGCGCAAAGAAAACAAAAATAATGACTTTTTTTTCAAAAGATGAATGAAGGTCTTATAGGTGTGGAATGATATGAGGGTGAATATTTAATGATATTTTCAATTTTGGGTGAACTATCCCTTTAAAAACACAGTAAAACAGCTAATGTGAAATATTATTATGATTTAAAATAACTTTTTTATTCTAGTAGATTTTAAAATGTGGTTTGCTCCTGTGATGGCAAACCTGAATTTTTAACAGCCATTACTCCAGTTTTCTTGTTCAATTTAAAATATATTAAAATGGAGAACAGTTGTTTTAATTTCACAATATTACCGTTTTTACTGTATTTTTAAAAAATGAACCCAACCCTGGTGACTGGGGCAAACATTCAACATTCTTCAAAATATATTCTATTTTGTTCCACAGAAGAAAGAAACTGTCATACAGACTTGTAACGACATGGGAGGTGAGTAAATAATTTTCATTTATGGATGAATGAACGTTTTATAAGTGTGTAATTGACTGAAATGTTGTTTATTGTCTGCTGCCTTTCATGTCACAGCTCAGAGCAGCTGCTAATGTACTTGTTTGTGTGGTATCATCAATCAGTCAGCAATGACATTTTATTTCCTGCCGCACCAGAGTAAATAAACTGCTTTTGAGTGCGACCGGGAAACTTGTACCTCAGAGTCGGGCATTCGTTATTAAGATACGTCACGCATTCAAGACACATAACACAAAAGTAGCCTAAACAAAACAAAAGAATTATATTTTGAACAATAAGCCCAAATAACTGCAACTGAATTCAAAATGATGAAAATGACTGAAAGACAGCATGTAAAAAACTAACTTGCAAAATCATTCCAAGCTTCCCACTCATAAATATAAATTTGCTTGGTCACACATTTGCTCAAAATTACGATATTTTTGACTCCACTTGAAGGGCACATTAGTTACATAATATTTACCATTAAGGTGACTGGTTCAAAACAACATGTCCTCCAGGTATCATCTCCTTAGCTTGCACCGCACATATTCGCCAGCTGGGATGATATCTTAATGCAATAAACTGTCGCTCCAACAAGACACAGTACTTGGCGCCCACCGTGCACTATGTTCCCCCTTTTGCTCCGGTAAGCCACTTTGTAGTAACTGGACAAAAAAAAACTGCTGGCAGCAAACCAGAAGCATCTGTTTTCCATCATCCAGGGAAATAAATGTCATAATCCTTCTGGTTCCTGTCAGCTGACTCACTGGCCCTGCTGTCATTACCATACCATGTGCAGCAGGTTTTCATCTAAACACAGGAGATATACTTCAACCTACACAGCCCTGGCTTGGCTAAAGTTCTTGTTTTACTACTGCTACAGCAGTCTGCTCAATTATGTATGCTAATCTCAAACCTTTGACCTATATGCTTTAGCCACCATTTAAGACTGCAAAATAAACACAGAATAATCTTAATCCACACAAGTCTAAATACCAGATTAACAGGCCTTTTTAAAAAGTGAGAATACATAGATTCCTGGGATCATTCTATGAAACGACTGCATTTTCCAGTTTGATAAAGTGGTTTTAAACATCCCATCTAATTAATGTATCTATACTGTCAGATAACAGGCTTGACCGTAAAATGATTGGTAGCGTTACAATGTAATTTGACATTACAAGCCTTAAAGGTCAAGAAATTATTAGGTGTTTATTAGAATTTAATGATGCTATTTCTATAAATATCCATTTTCAATTATCAAATTATTTAAATTTATGGAATAGTACATTAAAATAGTGCTTTAAATAGGGAAGAAATATAATCATAACAGTGTAGACGCATAACCTAGGGATATAACTTCAAGTCTTTTTAATAACACACATCTACAAAAATATAAAAGCATACACAGGAAGAATTTTATTGTCATAAAAATGTGTATATTTACCGATATAGCAAGGAGACGTTAGAACCAAAATTTTGTTAGAAACAAAAAGTTACTGTATTTTGGTTGATATATTTAGAAAAGTGTCTTGTTACAGTCAATAAATATGAATGATAATACAAGCAAGGATCACACATTTTTGCCCTCTGGCCGTTAGAAAATAAATTTTGCATCTAAACACACCAGCTTATAACAAAGGTGGAAAAACACTTCACATACTTCAGCAGCAGCATGGCAGCATTATTTATAGCCTCCTTCCATCTCCCAACCCTAACACTAATAAACAAAAAGACCCATTCTTATAGTACTCCAACAGAGAACGCTGCTGGTGAGAGGTGGTATTGGGTACAATAGAATAATTAGGAAGAATAACAGGGTTGAAAAGTCATCACAATAATGCTAGAGTAAGAGAAATACACACTGCCTCTCTATTACAGCTATATTAAACTGGATCTATGTGGGTCACAGCATAACCATTCATCCAGTTATTTGAAACTCAGCAGCTAATGGAATTTTAATCACTGCCGGCAAAACAAAACAGTGGAAAGATCTGCTTTATCTAAATGGTTTATGGAAAAGATAATTATTGAATATAATGAAGGAGTACAAATTTCCAGATGGGATATTACATTATTAGCTATACATACAGGGTCAAACTAATTCACAATACACAGATTTAATAAAGCGAAGATTTTAGAGTGAAGAGCCATGAAATTTCAATGGCATTAATAAATCACAAATACAATTTTCTTCAAACGATTAGGTTGGGATATAATTTAAGCAATAATGTAAATGCACTTAAAATACATAAACGCGTTACACTTACATGTATCCACGAAATCTGTTGAGGTCATTGTTGGGCTTCTCACATTCAATAACACTGTTGTATTTTAATGGGTCAAACTCACAGTCCTGCAAATGAAAACAGATTTGCAATTTTGGATCTGAACATAAATATTTAAAACTGAATGATAATTGGACAGTTCACCTAAAAATCAAAAGCCTGTCATCATCTAATCAACCTCATGTTGGAAAATTTCAGTCTATTCCTCATACAAATCTTATATTCAAAGTCTTCTAAAATCATATGTACAAGATTAATTAACTACTAAACTACTAATGTATTAATTAACTACTAATGTATTTTTTTTTGTATGAAACAATAGCAGCAGGAACATTTTTCGAGATTAAGGTAATTATTTTTTGGGTAAACTACTCTTTAACATTCAGTTTCTGGTGTCAAACTTTGTTCAGATCTTATTGACATCTTAGGATGTAACACACATAGGGTGAGCAGCGGTGAGGGAAATGAATATTTGACTTTGGTGAGTGGTGTGAAATCTCAGTGGGCAAGCACAGACCATCTGAATAAACACACCATCACTTTAACTGTTCTTAACACCAGAATGCTTCTATTCAGTTCTTTACTCAACTTATGGGATTTCACAACAAACACACCACAGTCCTAAACACTCACCAGGTCGATAAAGCTGCGCACCACCTGCCTCTGCTTGAGGTTGGTTTCACCGTCCAGTGTGGCCGTCTCAATGTGACACAGGCGGTCCGGGTCGCTGCTGCTGAGCAGCAGAACATCCGCCGGCAGAATCTCATTGCAGCGCAGACGAATGAAGTCTCCGACCCGCACCTCCTTCCAGTATTTCTCCACATACCGTTTCTCACTCCTACAAAGGGAAAAAGAGAACAAAATGTAATTTACCCATAATCATATTGCCAAGTAAAGAGGCTTTGATATTTCACAGAAGCCACTCTGTTCTATAGGCAACACATGCCCTCTAATATTGAATATTTACATCATTAAATTTAATGTTAATTAATAATTAGTTGAGATTGACAGATGGACGGAAATTTTCTAGAAAGCCTCAAATTCATTGATTGAGATAAAAGCACAGAAACAAAACAGACCCAGACGTTGGTGAAAACAATTCAGAAAATCATCAGGACAGACTAAACAATATACAGAAATCTGCCTTTCTTTCCCATTAGAGAACTGTGCTCTTAAAAATAACTGTCTAGAAAATGTGTTCAATCTTCTAAATTTGCTTTATTTACCATAAATGTATTTTGACACTTGCCTCTGCTGCTTGTGTTATTTTCTGCATTAGGAGTGAATGGATCCGTAAGCAGTAAAAGTGAAAAACAACAAGACCAAACAACTCCACACAGGACTGAACATAAAACAAACCACATCTGTGCCGTGTTCAAAACTGGGAGGTTAGTGTTCATGGTGCTGGCCTAACATGATGGGCAACATGACGCCTATTTCAGGAGGACAAAAATAATATTACAGGGCTTTGGCAAACATGGCTGCAGGGACTGTGGCTCTCCGAGCGCTGCTGCTAAACAAACCTTCCTTCTGTTTCTTTTCCCGCCCTTCCACACATAAGAGCACTCTTTTACTGCCACGCGGGAAAGTAGGGTGACCTCTTACACAAATTCGGCTTCAAGAGTTGTACAAAGTAGAGGAAGAACTAATTCTCCATGGTTTAAGAGGAAAGGATAAGGAGTCACCTGATGGCGAATGAGGAAAGGTGAAAAGATGGCCACCAGGAAGTTTCTTTGAGTCTCTTGGCAGACAATTGAGTGCTGCAGGAATGTATTTTTGTAAGCTGGTTTTATTGTCCCAAAGTCAATGGGTCTTCTGAATGGGTTTTGGGTTAAATGTCTGAAATAAGGTCTGTGGTTAACACAAGCTCAAGGTATTTTCAAGGTTTATTCTAAGACAAAATACATCCCCCTTGTGATTTTTAGAGCTTGTATTTGGCTTGAAAAATGTGGTTGCTAACAAGTGGCTAAATGAGTCTAAAGAGGCAGTTTTTTTTTTGTTTGTTTTTTTTAATAGACTCAGTAGTTGTCAGAAGCTAGAGGGGTGACATTGAAGTCATGGGACTATGGTGTATTTGGTATACTTCTGCTGATTGTAATCAGGTTTCCAAATTCATGAATGTTGTGTTCATTTGTGAAGATAACCACGATTAACAAAATGTTGAAGAATCATAACCTTTTGTTGGTCACTGAGCTTACTTTCTGCAATAATTCAAAAGCCAATGGAAAAATCCTATTGGGTTGTTGTCAAAGGCACAAGGGTGATGCTAACTCACGCAAAGGTGATATGTCCATCACTGAGGTGCTGTTGAGGAAGTCACATAAATGACAAAATAACAAAAACTGCCAAAACCACTCATATTTTAACCTGTTATTTTTGCAATGCTGTTTGGAGGCACGTGAATTACACACTTCACCTTAAAATCAACTCTGAACCTACGTTTAACTGTACTGTTGATTACAGGCACATAACTTTGAAGGCCAAACAGGTCGGACAACATCCAGCAGTAAGTATATAAATATGTCACTGAGAGGAAACAGGAACAGACCAGGGTGGTCATGAGGATGTTACACTGATAATGCAATTCACAATCTAGCTAATTTTCTAAATAATTCTGGTTACTGTAGAAACTGTTGAAAGTTAAAGGATTTGGAGGAGGAGGTGGCTTATAAACATACATAGCTCAGATAATGATACATGGATGATAAAAAAAAAAGAAAAAAAAAGAGCAGTCAGAGAGAGTGAGAGTGAGAGTGAGCGAGAGAGAGAGCGAGAGAGAGAGAGAGAGAGAGAGAGAGAGAGAGAGAGAGAATTAAGTTTAGTCAGATAATAAATTTGTAAACAAGGATGACAGTGAGCACACAGTTCACCAATTCAGTTTCAGGTCAGATCAGATCTTAGTCAAAGCTACAAGTATATGGACTTAAAGTCACCAAACTCCAATTTTAAATTATTTAATGTCACTTTACAAAATCTTAAGCATGGCCAATAATGCATCACAGCCAAAGCTGAAGATTCAAAATCAAAGAAAAACAATTATGAACAGAGCCAGACCACCCAAAGCAAGCCTTCAAACCACTGACAGAAACTAGAGTGCATGGAAAAACTGAGTGGGACAGAAGTCTCATGGGAGCTGATGGAAGAAAAAAAATAAAATAAAAAAAAAGGAAAATTGTGGATGCCAAAATGTTGCTGTAATAAAAGCAATGATTATTTGACAAAAGCTTTCATTTTTACACAGTATTATGTTTCAGTAAAAAAAAATGCTCTTTAAATGTTGTCAATATTTCTTAATGTCATATTTATTAATTTTAGTCAGTGCTAAAGTGTGTCAAGCTGTAGAAATACCAAATGTTAAAGGTGGGGTATGCAATTTTTCAAAAACGCTTTAGAAAACTGAGTCGGGCCGAGTAGCAAAAACTTGTAGCCAATCAGAAGCAAGGGACGTGTCTACTCATGATGCGGGGGAGAGAGCGCTCAGTGCACATGATGGACATTAGCCGAGCCAAGCGACGACAAAGACAGAGATGGCGGATAAAAAACGAAAGCGAAAAACGTCTGTGTAACAAAAGGCGGCTTGTCTTCACCGGACGCGACAGTTATTGTGTCACGCCACGCATCCAGTGTAGACAGCATTCGTCGCGCCACTCGCGTCCGGTGTAGACACGGTGTTACGATAAGGCAAAAAGTAGGACACGTGTAAATATCGGATCAGCTTTCCAGTGCTGGAGAGAACTGAAGGAGCGGGAAGGCCTGCGATCGGATGCCGAGGTTGCTTTGTTTCTTTTCAATAGGTGAGTAACATTGATTTTTGCTTTGTTTCACAGAACTAGCCTAATCGTTGCCTAGGTTGTGTACGTATGTGTGGGGTGGAGCTATCAAAATAGGGGCGAGACACTTTTGGGGTAGGGGGGTGTTTGTTTTGGTGATTTCAAATGTCAACATTGGCTACCAGAAATCGCTTACCCTACCTTTAACCAAATTAACAAACATGTACATATAAATGTATTAAAAAAAGTCATGTATCATAGTTAACATGCAGAGTTCAGAAGCAATTAATATATTAAATTTATTATTCATGTTATGGCAAAGCTGAATTATCAACAGCCATTACTCCAGTCTTTAGTGTTATTTGATCTTTCAGAAATTATTTTAATTTGCTGATTTGGTGCTCAAGAAACAGTTGTGCTGCTTAACATTTTTGTGGAAACTGTGGACATTTTTTAGGATTCTTTGATATACAGAAAGTCAAAATACGCATTTATTTGAAATAGAATTTTTTTGCAACATTATACCTTTAATGTGTCCTATATGAATACAGCAAAACGCTTGTAAACAAATGCCGTTTTAAGACAAATCATTATGGCAAATAATCACTTAATAAACTGTTTTTGTAACATTGATTATGTCTAATAACCCTTAATCTCAGGAAATGAAATAAAAACTACAAACTTCATACTACATTCAAGGTCTCTATTGAGGTCTTCTATGATACAGATATCCATGTTAAACCTGTACCATAGAGTTACAAATATTCAAGATGAACCCGAGCCATTTGAGAGAGCGTGAACTATCTCACCCTGCAAAAGCTCAAAATTCCTTGAATTCCTGCCTCCTGTCCTCTCACAACTCTTACCAAAAAAAAACAAGCATTGATATCAAAATCCCCCAGGAAACCAAGTCATATTGTAAACAGATTTTCGTAAAAACAGTGCGATATTTTTGTTGTAAGCATATGAAAAGAGCAGCAAGAAACACAATAGAAAGTCTTTTGATCCCCCTGCTGCCCGCTGAACACAGGAAAGGAGGGGACGCACTCGCTTTCTAGACATTTCTATTGTTTTCCTGATCCCTCTGTCTCTCTTGAAAAATTACTTGCATTATTTTATGAGTTACACTTGATAGTGCTCTCAAACACACAATAGGCCATGTCAAACTGTCGGAGAGGCAGGTTATGAAGGTTTTGGTAATTTTCCTGAATAAAAAGAAAAGAAAACAGCACTGACTCGAGATGTCCCCATCACAATGCTCACAATCAGTCTTTGCTGCTACATTAAAAACATTTTCAGGCATTTCAGATCATCATCCACACAGTGTGTATCCTGATCTTACATAATCCTTTCTCCTGTCTTCCAACATGAGCATCTACCTTGAGTGCTGACATCTCAGAAACCCTGCAATGTTAACAAATCATCGATATGTCTCCAAGTTTTATTTACCCTCAAGCTAAACAGGAACTCCATTTGTGCAGGTCTCCCTCAAAATAGCTCTTTCTGTCTGAACAGGATGACCAGCAGAATGAAATGCATGTTTCTTCATGTGCACAACCGATCAGCAAAAACAGAAATGTTATGGCTTGGCAGAAAAGGCTCTAATTTATATTTAAGATGGTGAAAATATGAACATAAACACGTCAAAACAGTAGAGCAACTCATAACAAGAAGTCACAGACAGTGCCTGCATCCTCTGCACTTCATTAATATATCTAAGGCCAAAGGTGGAGGTTTTCCTACACACACAGACACACACACACAAAATGTTAGGCATATTGATTGTACAAGCATACAATACATATCTTACCATATACAGAAGGCTTTTTGCTGACCTTGCAGGATTCATTCAGTCAAACTGTTTAAACAGCCTTCTGTAAGTCTCATTCTACAGTAAAATGTCAAGGCCCTCAGAGACTAGAGTCTAAACCTTGAGCCTGAACTTATAAAAATGAGCAATCAGGGATCAGATTCAGTGGCATTTGGCCTTCCTAACCAACAGACACCTTTGAAAAATGAAACCAAGGCCTTTTATGATGCTGCTGATACAATATTATACCAGAAGACATTGTAGAAATGGCCTGTTTGCAGTTGTCAAGCTACTATCTAGCTACTAATTTAGTCTACACTAGGGCTGTCGCGGTTAAGGAATTTCCCTTGCGGTAATTTTGAGTGGCTCAATAGCGCGGTATGCGGTATTACCGCATATATATATATACGATGTAACGAGGTCATATTCAGAAACCAATGAAACCGAAACTAAGGGCGCTTTCACACTAGCACTTTTGGTGCGCACCCGGGTGCGATTGACGTCAGAGTTCGGTTAGTTTGGATGATGTGAACGCTGTCTTCCGACCTCGGGTGCGCACCCGCGAACCGCACCCGAGTCCGCTTAAAAAGGGTGGTCTGGGGTTCGGTTCA
>JAFVLL020035084.1:0-13659 GCA_021397915.2 Tor tambroides | reverse complement strand
TTAAAGATACTTTGTAGTATTTTGTTTGAGAATAAACTGCTAAGAATTCAAATATTATGGACGATGTACGAGTAGTTAATTACTTTCATGAGGTGGGCAAAGTTGGTTAATCTCTATTGTGTCATTCTTCCAGCTGACTGGATTGCTGTAGTTACAAACAACTACGTTCTCTATACAATACAGGGCTAGAGTGTGGATTCCAAATGATGTCACTTCCTCCTGAGTGCAGTTGTTGCTGTGGTAGCTGTCGCTGATTGTATGATCACGGCCACTGCATGAGACGTTCACAATACAGGTGTTAACACTTATCATGGTGAAGTTCCAGTTCAGAATAGGAGAATCCACTGGATCTGAAACATATAAAACACTTTGCATGAAGCTATAGGTTACTTTTTTTTTTTAATTCGCTAGGACTCATTTCTCAATACTTAGGTCACTTTTTCAAAACTCCTCACACAGTGAGTACAACAGCACTCTATGTGGGATAAACTGTGGGTAATGTTTCCTTTTTTTTGCCACTAAATACACTGTCACTAAATCTCTCGAATTGCTTATTCTTTTCTCACTCAGACACAACCATCGCCAAAACTCTATGGACCTACAGGCAATTTGCACATTTACATGCTCTTTTTACAACTGTTAAACCGTAGTTCAAAACCTAACAAAAACACAATAAGGCAGCAATTTCAACAATAATTTCATACTGAATTATTCTGAAATACATATATATATATATATATATATATATGTGTGTGTGTGTGGGTGTGTGTGTTTTAGGTCTTTTAGGTCATTGTTTTATAAGTGACAAAGTATGTTTGTTGGGTGATAAACTCTGCCAGTGTTATGGAATAATTTAATTTGATGCATGTCTGAAGTGTTTTGGTAGTTTTAGTGCATTTTGGATGTAACATTTACTGTTGTGGCAAGATGAAAGTTGGTTAGGAGAATACTGTGAAGGGTTTTGAAAAAGTGACCTAAAACCGATGTATGTCCGAGATATGGAAAAAACAACAACAACCTGTAATATGTTAATGGACTTTTCAAAGAGCATGTTATAAGGTGAAGCCTGTGCTAGTCAATTAATGCCTTATAAAATATATAAAATGAAACTTTCGTTTCTATGTCCATCCGTTCCTTTTTTTGCCTGTTCTTTCACTAAATTATTCTAATGCTTTTCAGTTCCCTTGATGAGTGAGCAGACGTTCTATATCTGACACCTTTTTAGATGCTCTTTTTAGATCAGGGAGCTGAATTCAACAACCACAGCATCACATGACAATTTGTGACAAGTTAGCCTCACGTTTTAGTCAATGTAAAAATGTATTTGCTTCCATTTCCAAGTGACATTAATAATCTTTACAACTGTAAATTCTTGAGACTGAAAAGAAAAAAATGCATTGTAAACTCTGTAAGTACACTAAAACTAAAATTATATACCCTCTTTGTGCTGTTTCTGTTACATGATAGTGCCGATTCTTTTGATATTCTACTCCGTACAGGTCATAACAACCAGAACATAAATGAAACGTGCAAAAATTAACTTTATTTCACAAGTATACTCACCTATAACTGATATGTTGTATTCAGCAACACACATTACTTGTTTTTCTATTGTCATTGCTCTGTAGAGTCCACTGTCTGTCTTCTGCATGTTCCTCAGTGTTAGAGAGAAGGTTTTAGCATTGAAATCCACTCTGTCCTTATATGAACTGTGAGGTTTGATTTCTCCAGATTGATTTAGAAATCTGACTACATTTTCTGATTTATCATTCATCCAGACTAATCTACTAAAGTGTGGTGGTGTTTCATTTTTTATTTCTAGTTTAACAGAGCCCCCCGTCTGTACGAACACATGGTCTCCAGATGCGGATACTGAGGAGAGAAACATGAATAAATTGTATTTTTAAAGAATGTATCATGCCTTTGTTTATCAGTTTCATATATCTGCTACATAGAACCTTTTAACCACACAGCTACTTTTGACTTTTACATATATTTTTTTATATTATGTATTTATTGTGCACAGTAACTTCAATAGGTGTAGCTGTTATCTTGATTAGACAAATGACATATTTCATTCCAGAATTGACTCATCCTTTTTATTTATTTATTTATTATTTGAAAGGGGTTTCTGGTGCGAAATGGCACTAACCATAAAAAGACAATAAAACAACTTCAGAGTTGTGCATATGCCATGTTAACAAACATCATATCAATCCGTGACTGTTTTAATAACAAAAAAGTAAACAGTTGCTAGATATTTCATATTTTGGTGATAACTGATAATAATGACATTAAAAATGTGCAAATATAAATAGTCTACTCCTTTTGCAATGGACATCATGTAACTGCTAAATCAGATTGAAAGAAGTAAACATTTTGAATATTGTATACAAACAACATACATCTCAGTTATGGAAATGAAACTTCACTTGAACAGTCTACAGTCATGTGTTTGAGCTTTAGACAAAAGTTAGAGAAAAAATGAGCAGGTTTTGATACCTGTGCTCAGAACTGTCATGGAGAACTTGAGAACGTGACCAAATTGCATTGCAGCAGACGGATGGAGTCTGACCTGCTGTGGTGATGTGTTGCCTATACTGTCAAGAAGAGGAAGTCGATCGTTTTGTGTGAAACACTCAGTGAACCTTCTTTGAGATATCTAGCCAGGAAATCTCAAATTGTATTGCATATTAAAACATATTACAAAAACTATGTAAATATGTAATCTGTCGGTTCTGTTCATCACTTTTCTATAGTCTCTGCTTGCCTTCATTTGAAAACCTGAACCGAAAACCTCCCAACACAACCCCCTCTGAGATCTCAGAGCAAAGGAAAACGCTTAACCACTTTTTAACCACTACTCTTAGCAGTAAGTATGTTTTTTTTTTTTTGTGGTTATGTTAGCACATGCATGTGTGTTATTGCTCACTGGAAAGTTGAAGCACTTAATTTACTGAAGTAACACTTGGTCTTTTCAAGGCAATTGGATCGCTGTTCAAATGATACAGTACATGCAAACACAAACTTTTGGTCCAGCATATAACAATGAGATGTAGAGATGTTTGCTGAATGAGAACAAATGTGAGATTAATGTTTTAGCTCAGCTTAGCTCTGTGGAGGAAGCATGAGCACTAAAAATAGAACCAAACTTTCCAGTGCTCAGTCAGTTGAGACTGCACTTCCTACTCGGCAGTATGTGAGTTTACTACGAAATTAATGAAACAAAGGCTGATCAGAATGAAGGATGAGAAATGGGAATATCCTCAAAACATTTGATTTAGGTGAAAACAAAAACTATTGTGGAAAGAACTGACATGAGATTATGGCAATATACTGTATGTAAGGATCTGCACACTTAAAGGGATAGTTCACTGAAAAATGAAAACTGTCATCATTTACTCACCTCAAGTTGTTCCAAACCTGTATGAGTTTTTTTCTTCTGCTGAACACAAAAAGGTTTTCTTCTTGCTTAATTTTACAAATAAATGTTTCTCATGGGTATAAGAGAGAGAAGCATGACACCTTACCTTTATTTACTCATGCTCTAAAGATTATATAAATCTAATTAATATTATGAGGAGTTTCAGAGCAAAAATGTAAAAAGTCGGAACACCGTTAATTAAACAAACAAACAGTTTAATGGCAATAATTCAACTTCAACAAAAGAAATATCACCGATATTATCACTTATTACTAATGATACATGCCATGATATGTTAAAAATATCTTTAAAATTATTGTAAGACAATATTGACAAACACAGGTTAACATATATTTAACTTCTGCTATTTATGCACAGGTTGTCTGCCCTGCGTGGATTTACACACTATTGAATAAATTGTATGATCTGTTTCAGAGTTAAATGATGGCTTTTGGTGTTGTCCTATTGTACTGTAGGTGGTGCTGGGACGATTTTCTGTTTAAAATTGTTCCTATCTGTGAATATATGCATATAGGCCTTATAAAATTATATGAAAATAAACTGTATTTTAATTTATCTTTGACATCTATCTATTTATATTTGTAAGGTTTTGCATAAAAACATCTGCATGAATATAAAGGTGTCCTCTCTTTCTTACCTGAGGACTGAGGGCATTGTCCTGACTTGTATTGTGAGTTTGCCTTGTGTTCCTCCTGTAAAATCCACAGCTTTGATGATTTCGCTGATTTCAACACCCCAGGGGTCTTTGCACTTCATTCCTCGGCTGAAGAATAATCCAGTCAAACAGTCATATAAATCCTTCTGTACATGCACATTTGCATTTAGACTCTATGGCTAATATTATGTGGACACCACCTTCCTACTGAACAAGTTTGAAAGACTTCCAATGAAGTACACAATTCTACATTCTAGAGAATTGTGTTAGGATTCATTCATTCATTCTTGAATTAAGAGTATTAATTTTATATGATGGCTATACAAAAAATATCTGAAGCTTACCTGAACTTGTGCATAGACTGTCTGATCATTCTGTTGAGCACCTAATAGATTTAATAGTATAGATTTAGAAAGTGACTTGCATACCAAAAACCATACTGAGGCTACAGTCATTTCTATTTCATTAAGGCAAACATACTCTTTTTACGCTTCTTGTAAGAGCAGCATATTACAGAAACTGCTGTGAAAACCAACACTGATACACCAGCGATGACCAAGAGCCAATGGAGAGGAAAAGAACCATTGTTTTCTTTGGGATTTTCTTCTAAAATGAAAGCTGTCACATTAACAGTCATCAGAACAGTCATATCCTAGTTAAATACACTTTTTAGTATTTTAATTTGAGAATAAACTGCTAAGAATTCAAATATGGATGATGTAAGAGTAGTTATTTACCTTCATGAGGTGGGCAAAGTTGGTTAATCTCTTTTGTGTCATTCTTCCAGCTGACTGGGTTGCTGTAGTTACAAACAACTACGTTCTCAATACAATACAGGGCTAGAGTCTGGATTCCAAAGGATGCCACTTCCTCCTGAGTGCAGTTGTTGCTGTGGTAGCTGTTGCTGATTGTACGATCACGCCCACTGCATGAGACGTTCACAATACAGGCGTTAACACTTATTCTGGCGACGTTCCAGTTCAGAACAGGAGAATCCACTGGATCTGAAACATGTTTAGAAAAAATTGCACTGAGAGGTTATAGGTTAAGACTTTTCAAAGGTGAAGCCTGACTTGGACATGCAATGCAATGAAATAAAGTGAAATAAAATATCTTTAAAAATGTTCTTTCAGTAAATTATTCTAGTGCCTTGATGAGTGACTTTCTATATGACACTTTCTTATATGCCCTTTATTGATCAAGAGAGTTGAATTCAGCAACCACCACATCACATGACAGTTTGTTTGCAAGTTAGCCTTACAATATAGTTAAAATGTATTTGCTTCCATATATAGCAATAGTAATCTTTGCCATTGCAGATATGCCTGAGATTAGAAAAAATTGTAAACTTTTACTCTGTAATCAGATGCACAGCATATCATTCATATTCCACTGTTTCTGTTATAATGCAGATTTTCCTTATATTATCATCTGAAACATTCTTAACAATCACAATATAAAAGAAAAGAATTTGCACTCACCTATAACCGATACGTTGTGTTCAGCAACACATATTTCTTTTTCTCCTTTTGTTTTTGCTCTGTAGATTCCACTGTCTGTCTTCTTCATGTTCCTCAGTGTTAGAGAGAAGGTTTTATTATTGACATCAACATTGCCCTTGTATATATAATATTTTATATCTCCAGACTGATTTGTGAATCTGACAATATTTTCTGATTTATCTTTCATCCAGACTAATTTATCAAACTGTGGCAGTGTTTTATTTTTTATATCCAGTTCAACAGAGCCCCCTGTCTGTACGAACACATGGTCTCCAGGTCTGGATGCTGAGGAGAAGAACAAGAAGAAGAAGAGGTGTTATTTTTAAAGAATTTTGCTACATACAACCTTTTAACCACACAACCATGTTTGACCTTTACATGTAGGCCTATTTATTTATATTACATATATTCTGCATAATACTTTCACTAGGTATTTTAGTTAGACAAATGACATATTTCATCATGGATATGACTCGGTATTCCTTTTCCCTGTTTGTTTGTTTGTTTGTTTATCCATTAGAAAGGCATTTCTGGCCTGAGAAATGGCAGAAACCATTAAAAAAACACTTAAGAGTTGTGAATATGCCATTTTAACAAATGCCCCCCCCCCCAAATACGTGGGAATATGAATAGCCTACTCCTTTTGAAATGGATATCATGTAATCTCTAAATTAGATTAACAAAAGTAAAGGTTTTGAATATTGTATGCATATTGTATACAAATAGCATCAGCATAACATAATTACCCATTAATTACTGTAAAAAGTCAGAGATAAAATAAACGGGTTTGATACCTGTGCTGGAGATCAGAACTGTCATGAAGAACATGAGAATGTGACCAAATTCCATTGCAGCAGACGGATTTAGTCTGACCTGCTGTGGTGATACGTTACTTACTGCCAAGAAGAGGAAGTTGATCGTTTTGTGTGAAACACTCAGTGAACCTCCTTTCAACTGTCTAGCCAAGAAATCTTAAATGATTAAAATACATTACAATTACTAAATATAAATATGCAGTATGTCTGTTCTGTTATTCCCTCTTCTCTGTCCTTGCACTCACCTGAAAACCTGAAAACTGCCCAAAGTGATGCTAGCACGACGCAACCCCCTCTGAGATCTCAGAGCAAAGGAAGATGCTATAGGGTTAACCACTTTTTTACCAACCACTAGCCCTTAGCAGTGAGCGTCTGCAGACCCAATAAGGTTTTGCACTTGTCTATCAGCTTGTCTTCAGTCTGCTGTAAAATCTCACCTCATAATCTCATGTGTTTGATGTACTTTTTAAGTTCAGTCATTAACTGTATTTTTAGCACAAAGTCAACAGGGAAATACAATTATTACAATTATCCACACAACAATAATAATTAAAAAAAAAAAACTTTAAGGAAATTTGTTATACAATCAATGGCATCGCTAGGAATTCTGGGCCCTGTGCACTGAATTTCCAGCATATGGGTGCCATGTATACAGCATTTTAGTACATTAGATTAGCACATGTCTGTGTCACATGCATCAAAAAGTAAGATAGGTTAGGCTGTAGGTTGTGTTACCATTTAAGGAATTTAACTTGATAGAGAGAATCCATTTGTTACACATGCAAAAATTGTCTCATAAAGCACACTGAGAAGAGTCTGGGTTGGGTTTTTTTTCCCACTAGTTTTTGTGTCTTCGTCTTTACGTGCTGGCCTGTTTAGCTTACAGACAGAAAGAAAGATGTGGGTGAGAGATCATATTGCCGATTGCCTTTAGCCCACATAGGCCTGTCTTCTTACATCAATGAGGACATCTAAGCACTTACTGTCAGAAGCTGCTGTTGTAGAGAGGGGCACTTAAAATCTTTTTTGTTAGATCATGTAAGGTTATTCTCAGAAATGGTCAGTGCACAGCACATTCTGTAGTTTTATTTGGCTACATTCATAGTTTGGGTCTTTTTTTTAGGCTCTGTAGCAGGTGTTGTGCTCCCACACATTGTCTTTTGAGAAAATAGTCTTCTTGAGATGGGAGTTTTTGATAGCCTCTCCTTATTTGGACATTATCCATTTTACTTCCTTCCTATGATCTGCCAGACTGACTGAAGCTCTCACCACTCTATGCAAGAAAAAAAATAATATAATAGAAAAACTATTTTCTTCATGCAAACATCCATTTTTTTGACCCATGAACAGACATGATGCATTCACAGACACATTTTCATGTGGGGGGGGGGGGGGGGGTGGATAGTAATGCATAAAGCAACAGTCTATCATTGAATTAAGTGTTCATTAAGTAATGTCATTTAATATGCTAAGATTACCTGTACCATGGGCATAATATTTGGAAAGGTAATTTTGTGTGGTAAAAACTTTCATTACTTTTGCTCTTTATTACTTTTACTATTTAATTTAATTTACTTTTTATTATTATTACTTTATTATGTAGAATTAAAACTCATGCTTCGTGCCATTTAAAAAATAAAAATAAAAAATAGTATAACCTATACTGTATGTCACGCTACGGTGCGATTAAACGCACGAAGAAGATGATGAAGAATTTCCAATAACACTTTAATAATCCACAGAAGGGTAATTCACAACAGGCAGGTTGGTCACACACGTAGGAAACATTCACAATACCGGACAACGGAAGACAGGACAGACTACACATTACATACTGGAGTAAATTAAGATAATTAACAAGACACAGGTGAATGGAGCTTAACTAATGAAGTCTAGACGAGAACAGGAACAGGAACAACCAAGTATGGGCACATGAGGGAGAAAACACTACAAAACAGGTCCATGAGGTTTGACAGTATGTTAACAGGTATGTTAGGGCCTGTCAACCCTATTTTATACTCTACCACTCTTGGGGCAGAGTTATTAACTAAAACCATTAAAACGTATTTGTTGTACTTGAAATAAAATAACCGCTAGCTGCCACGGCAAAATATTTCATTTTGTTTAACTAGATGTTCTAAAATAACTAAAACTAAAGCACTGTCTTGGGGGTGAACAATTTACTGAAGGTAAAGACAGTTTCTATGGTTTCTATGGTTCTCCTTTGCCAGGAATTTTGGGAAGCTATTGCTATTGTTGGTAATATTAATGTAACTTTTTAACTCAATTTTACAGGTTATTTACTTAAGAAATGTCAACTAGGTTGACAAATGACAATTGCATCAATTTATGGTTGTGAGTATTTGTTGAACGAATCTTTGATTCGTGATAAAAGATTGTTCTCCTTCACTTTCACACACTTATATTTTTTGTTTATTGAAGTCTCAACTGTGAACTATGTTACTGTTTTCCTGTCTTCAAAGACTTGATGGCCTGTTCCATACCCACATTTGCTGTCTTATAAGTTTTGACATTTTTCAGACCTGGGACAGTCTAACATTTACTTGGTGTCATGACATTCATTCAGTTCATCATTTGAGTTAATCTTGAGTAAATCTACACAAAGAGCAATTCCTGTGGCTCCACAAAAGTCATGCCCAACAATTTTCAAAAAAACCAAAAAACCAAAAAACAGGTTGATGCTTTCTTAGGTCTTGCTGAATATTGTGCTGTTGTACTGATCACCTGTTGCTGGAACACAACAGCAAGACTGTTTGTGTGATTTATTGCTTACTGTAAAACACTCATTAGATAGGAAAAAGTGGCATTAAAAGGTGAAGGCCAATCAGTCTTCTGAAAATGTTTATGTTGTTTTACAGTACACTGGGCAGTTATTGCTGTTAGATTTTGTTGTATTTGGCCGAGCAGTGGTTTGGATGGCTCGCCAATGTACTACTTGTAGCTTTCTCTTATACAAAAAAATTAGTTAGCTTGACCAAAGTTCTTGTGGGGAGAAGAATTTATTGAAGGTAGCAGTGTAGCAGATCTTCAACAGCGATGGGCTAGAGACAATAGATACTGTCATCTACAAGGAAGTTCCTGAGGAGTGCTATTCTTTTGTTATTCTAAATGTATGAACCATTTGGTTCCCACCCTTACAGACAATTTCTTTTGATTGCATCTGAGGCACAGTCACAACGCTGAGTTATACCAATAATATTTCTTGGTTTATTTTAAGTAGCTTTCACAGTGTATTACGATATTGCAAAAAAGTATTCTCATAATTGAGATGATAATCTCTCAGTTAATTATAAATGCTGATTATTAATCTAGAATTGTGAATTCAAAACAGCGTAGAATGCCTTTTAATGTTTGTACGCACAAGTACTGTATATACTCTAAATTATGTGAAACAGCTCGGATGACAGAATTGCTCAAACGTTTTTTTTTTTTTAATTCAATATAGCAGTTTACATGAATATTTAGTGGCGCATTACACTTATGCATTCATAATGCAATTGTTTATGCATGCAGTGAAGACAGAGATAACTGAGCAAACAATACAGTAGAATACAGTTTACTTTTTGGTTTATCTGTAGCTACAGTACAGTAGTAAATAAAAAATTCATAATTGCACCCGAAAGAAAAAGGAATGTAATCCAAGTGAGAGAAACAGATTCTGTAGTTGATCCATGACTGCTTGTACCTACTGAGAAATGAAAGAATGTGTCAGTTCATAACAATTAAGCTAATTCATTTGTTTTAGCTAAAAACATTTCATATGCCTTATGCCCAAATATGTATAGCATTTACTTTAAAGGAATGGTTAATGCAAAAATGGAAATTTACTCACCCTCAAGGCACATGTGAAAGAACTTGTTTCTTCATCAGACAGATTTTGACAAATGTAGCAGTGAATCACTTGCTCACCAATGGATCTGCAGTGAATGGGTGCCATCAGATTTGCAACATATGATGTTAAAATAGCCGATAATACATCACAATAATCCACAAGTAGGCCTAATCCACATGACTCGAGTCCATCAATTAACACCCTTTGAAATGAAAAGCTGCTTGTTTGTAAGAAATGTCATTAAGACGTTTTTAATTTAAAACCGTTGCGTCTGGCTAAAATAAATCTATCCATAATATTTCTTTCTCCAGAGAAAAGTTAGTCTCATCTGAATCAGTAGAGAAATATGCACAGAACAAGTGAAAACAGTGCAAAACAATTTAATTTTGATGTGTGCAGACAACGGGATGGATTTTTTTTTTTCACTGGAGGAAGCATTATTATTGATTATGCCTTGTATAATAAATTGCCATAATATGCCTAATAAGGTTTTTTATTTATTTTTTATTTTTATTTTTTTTACAAACATGCAGCATTTTACTTCACAAGATGTTAATTGATGGACTGGAGTGGTGTGGATTACTTGTGGATTATTGTGATGTTTTTATCAGCTGTTTGGACTCTCATTCTGACAGCAACCATTCACTGCAGAGCATCCATTGCTGAGCATGTGATTTAATGCTAAATCTGTTTGATGAAGAAACAAACTCATCTACATGTTGGGTCGCCTGAGGGTGAGCAAACTGTCAGCAAAGTTTCACTTTTGTGTGAACTATTCCTATTATTAACAATTCAAAATGTACTAATCTGAAGGAGACAAAATTGTAATCATGAATGGGTTGACAACAGTATGTGCTACAGTTATCATTTTTACAGTTGAATAGATTATGAGATCCTGAATTCTAAATGTGACCAAAAAAAAACAAACAAACAAACAAAAAAACTCAGTGATCTTACCAACAGTTACATTGTATAATCCAATGATAGTATCTTTTTGTCCACTTGCTTTAGCAGTGTAGAGTCCACTGTCTGTCTTCTGCATGTTCTTTATTGTTATTGAGAGTGTTTGTTTATTGAAATCCACTCTGTTCTTGTAGGAAGGGAAAATCTGTTCTATTTTAGAATCATACAAGACTACAGTCTCCAAATTATTTTTTAGCCAATAAAAATCATGAAATGGTGTTTTCTCCTTTGTTTGCAGTGTAACAGGATTTCCTTCCTGGACAGTTATTGGTATTAGTTGGATGTCACTGGATACTGTAGGGAGAGAAAAACATTTAATTTATAGTAGTTGGTATAATGGAGTTCAAAATTTGTGAGCGCAGAAAACTTTTGTCTTGAAATTGAGATCCATTGATGCCGCTGCAAAAGACTTTACAACTTTATTAGCTAGATGTCTCATTACTAATATGGAGGACTAGAAATGTCTTAAGTATAAATAAATAAATGAATAAATGCAGAAATAAATAAATAAATATAGAAATACATAAATAAATACATGAATAAATAAATGAATATAGAAATACATAAATAAATGAAGAAATAATTAATTAAATGCTGAAATAAATAAATAAATAAATAAAGATATGCATAAATGAATGAATAAATTTTGTCAAAAGTGTCATTTTTAATTGTACTATTTTTGTACCATTTGTGTTATACTACATTTATTTCTACATTCATGTATTTCTACATTTATTTATTTTTACATTAATTTATGCATTTCTACATTTATTTATTTATGTATTTCTGTGTCCGTATGTTAACTGCTCCGGGTGGGTGTTCACAGTGTGTGTGTGTGTTTTCACTGCTGTGTGTGTGCACTTGGATGGGTTAAATGCAGAGCACAAATTCCGAGTATGGGAGACCATACTTGGCCACGTCACGTCACTTTCACTTTTACGTCACTTAATAAGGTAGGCAGTCCTAACCTCTCTCAATGCAGGATTGGTCAATTAGGCAAACCACTGAAACCAGTCAGAACAATCGTTTCTGTTAGGAACGAACACTATATAGAAATTAGCCTAGTCAGCCTGCTAACTTTATTAACTGCGGTCAAGCCAGCCGCGTCTTGAAAATACACGAGCCGTGTGCAAAGCCTATGCAAAGTTTGAACTTGCGTCCTAGGTAGTTCCGACTTCGCAAGTTCGACTCGGGAGAGTGAACTCCCGGGGACTGGAGACCGGACCCCTGTTTCCCCCTCACAGCGCATGCACACCTTCAGTACGAAAATCATGGCATCAAAATCTGAAATAGCAGAAAATTTCCTGTAAGTGGTAGGTTTAAGGCCAAAGTATACTTCAATTTTTACGCGTACGCGAGGGACAGCGTACAGTGCGCATGACGCGAATTGCATCATCAGAACAGTACGCGCGTACTGTACGTGCACCACCCGATTTTTGTAACTGCACGTACTTTGTACGCTTCGCACAGGTGCACTGAAGTTATTTTGCAGTAATCAGGTTTCCCCACATAGTGGCAACACTGTCCCTGGCCATTGTTTCACAGTAGAAAATGAAACTAAAGAGACGGACAACGACAACAAAACAGCGGAGACTGCAACAACAGACGCTCACATTGACGAGCGCTTGTGAGCGAGAGAGATGAGACAGCTCAGCTTTGGTTTAAAAGAGTTAAAAAATATTTGTTATCAGTCATGACTTAACGGGGAAAATGGATCAGGGTGTTCCGTCCCGAATCGTACCATACCGTATTGTACTGACCCGTACCGCTCAGTGGAAACGAGCCAATAGAGCAGACACTGAACATGAATGAAACTTTCTAGTGCGCATGTGTCGACCGCCTGCGTTCGTGTACAACTTCAAATGGAGTATACTTTGAAAGGTTATGCGTTCAACTGTACGCATTGTAAGGTCTACCGGAGAGGTGGAGTCTGCCCGGATTAAAGAGAAGGCAAGATAAGTAAAACTTGAGGATTCGTTCCACGAGCCTTCCCAGCAAGCAATAGCCATCACTTCACCGTCTTGGTTAACTATAGACCTGATATAGTCCAGCTATGTGTAACCCACTTCTAGCCCAAATAACCTTGAATTTGGTTACATGTCGTTTTTTGGCAAAATAACTTGTGAGAGGTGTGATATTCCATCATGTAAGCAAAGTCAACAGTGTTTGCAAGGTGTTTGGTTTCATTTCTTCGATATGTTCTTTGCATAGCCTCGGTTTAGCTCGTAGTCAGAGCGGCTATTTGTAGCCCACTTATAGTCAAAACTGATTCATTGTAGTTTTTGGCCAGGCAGCGCATGAGATGTTAATATCCCATCATGTTCGCAGTGTCAACAAAACTGAGTACACCCTAAGTGATAACAGCTATACATCGTTTAATCATGCAAAGCCACATGTCCTATTCATCATGTTCATGTTTTTGTCTG
>JAFVLL020035083.1:0-13506 GCA_021397915.2 Tor tambroides | reverse complement strand
AGAACTAGTGCTGAACTGGTGATTGCCAGCTCATATAAAAGGAGTGTTCTTTTGCCAAACATTATGATTTTGCGACAGAACGGCTGACTACATGAGTCATTGTTTCAAAACAATCTTTTATCACAGATCAGGCTTTAGAATTAACATAGTTGTGGTAGTATTGTTGTGTTCATCTTTTAACTAAAAGTGAGTTTGCAAAACTAGTTTACAATTCTGACATACCTATAAATATGTGCACTATGATCAGCCACTTAGTCGGCCAATTACCAAAATGTTAAAATCCTTTGGAGAGCATGCAGAGACAATATTCTTCCACAACTATGAACTCATCCAGGTCATGGCTTGACAAGTTCACAGTTGGTCATAGGGATCTGTGCCGACGACTAGATTCAATCAAGTCATTACCCCATTCACACACTTTTCTTGTTAAAGATGGTGGATGAAACTTTTTTATTTATTTATTTTTCTTATCCTCATGTGCAGAGACAATTATTATAACTTATAACTTATAATTTATGAATTATTCATTGGTAGGTTGATTTCGTGTGGCGCTTGCTTCTAATCTAAAGCATGGCTCTGTTTGTTCGCGTGGCCCACCAAGCTCAGCTGTTGTCTAGAGAAAGCTATCTGTTGACAATCCCATTCATCTCAGTGTCAGCTGCCAAGGCGGGCACAGGACCCGCGGAAGTACGCAATTAGAAGTCACCTTCTAATCTCAGTTCTGGATAGAGTTGTTTTTAAGTCAGTGACCTGAGTTGTAAATAACACCTTTCATAAAAGGCTTACTACATATAGCTGGCAAAGGTTTCATAAAATTAACACAGCAGCAACTAGAAAATAATTTTAATTGATAACAAATAATAATCCTTCCACCATCAGTGCAATTCTTCAGCAATGTTTCCTAGACTCAGCAGTGATGCATTAATACTGATGTAATGAAGTCTGGTGTGTTTATAGAGTATTTCACAATAACTTCTATGTGGTTCAACCAATCATTTGAGAAAGGAACTAAACATTTATCATTTGAATTTCGCTTTTGAGTAAAAGAGAATCAAAAAGTTCACTGACATTCTTCTATGGTTTGTTTTAATGTTTCATCAGCTGTGGGTATTCAGATGAAACTAGAGTTCTTCCAGAGGAAGTTCTGGACTGCCAGCAGACAGGTAATCTTTCACACACACTTCATTTCATTGTTTAATTAGTTAGTATCAGTAAGTAAGAATGTGTTTGTAGTTTATTTGCATTTTTATGAAATAAAATGTTTCCTCTCTTAATTTAGTTTTTAACAAATTTGATTACCAAAATAAATATAGAGAATAAATGTAGAAAATGTAACCATGTTTTATAATAATGTTACAACCCACCTCACCTAGTTACAACTAACCCCAGAAGTGGGGTAGATAGGTCCAGTAGAAGTAAATGGGGAATGTCACCTTACAGTCCTTCCCAAATCATCAGTGATTTGTTTGTTTGTTTGCTGATTCAACCATTTTAAATGTGATAATAAGAATGAAGTATTTTGCTTAATGCTTAATCGCTTTTTAAACTAAATTGCCTTAAACTATCTCCCTAATGTTACAGTCTATCACATTTTTAGGTACTGATGTGCTTGGTCTTGTAATTACTGCTTACACACTTACAATAGGCACTTAATTTTCTGTTGTTCTGCTATTGTTATAGTTCTGTTATGTCTGGTGAAATCCAAAAACTGGATTTCATGAGAAGAACTTCATTTAAGCAGCTTCTGTAGCTGAAGCATGGTTGGGTCATACAGCGTGACAGTGATCAAAACATACAAGCAAGTCAACCTCATAATGGCTGAAAAAACAAGAAAATTGAAGTTTTGGTATGGCAAAGTCAAAGACCAACTTCAAATGAAATGTGCAGTTCATGCTTGAAAGCCTACAAATGTCACTGAGCTGAAGCAGTTCTGTGAAAAGGACTGGACCAAAACCCACCACAGTGCTGCTAGACACTCATAAAGAATGACCTATTCTTATTTCCATGGCCATCAGAACCATGAGCAAGGTGAAGCAACTTTATGAATATAATTCAAAAATTTATGAATATTCCAATTCTTCAGAGGCCAAACGATTGCTTTGGGTGAAGAACACACCCAAAATGGATCACATCTTCATCTGCTGTAATTTTCAGTGGAGTTTTAATATAGCAACACCTGGGCCTTTAGCATTCTAATGGTGATGAACAAGGTACTTGACCATGTTTTAGTTTTTTAACGCCTTGGGAGTGAGAATGGGTTGTAAGGAACTACAGAAATCATTTGTTTGCAATTATTGCAGCTAATGGGAGTGTAAATGTGGATAATATATATTTTTCATGTTGTTTGCTGCCATAATAGTCTTCTTATTTTGTATCTTTCAGTGTGCAGCACTTGACGGGAAGTGTTCCATCAGTTGTGACGATGACGTGAGTGTCAACATTTACTCTTTTTACTTTTTCATTATTTGCAGTATACAGCTTTTTTAATGTTTTTGTTATTTTTCTACTGACTGTACACCTTTTCTGTTGCTCCACCCAATGTAGGAAATCAGCTGTTACCTCATCGACAACAATGGTTTCATTATTGTGGCTGAGGATCTGTCTTTGGTGAGGGACAATTATCTGAAGTATTATCCAGTTCTACTATATGCTTACCTGACTATTCATAAATACTTAATAAATGTTTAGTCAATATATTATTCCTACACTCCTAAAAATAAAGGTGTTTCACAATGCCATAGAAGAACCTTTTTTGTCTAAATGGTTTCATAAAGAACTTTTAACATCTGAAGAATCTTTCTGTTTCACAAAAAGTTCTTTGTTGTGAAAGAAGGTTCTTCAGATTATAAAAAAGTAAGAAAGAGATGGTTCTTTAAAGAACCTTTGACTGAATGGTTCTTTGTGGAACCAAAAATAGTTCTTCTATGGGATCGCTATGAAGAGCCTTTTAAACACCTTTATTTTTAAAGAGTGTATATATATATAATTTAATAAGCTAAAGTGTGTGCATATGTATGTGTGAATACAATGAATAAAATATTGGGTATTTTTTTTAAACATCACAGTTTCCATTCTAACCCTAACCCTAACCCTATAGGTGTGATATTTACTCTGGTAGTGTCTCTTTCAGACTGGTGTGTTCTTTGGAGAGGCTGAGGGAGCTGTGATGAGCAAACTGGTTTCAATGGGTTCTTTTAAGAGGTATGTCAGTGCTGAATGAGACAAAACACATTAGATTGTTTTTCTTGAGTATGAACAGTTGACAATTTTTTTAGTCAATTGGTGTGCTAAAACAAGTTGGAGGAAGAGAAAATGCATCATTAGAAAAAGGCATACTGAACAAAGTTTCAAAAAATAAACACATCAGCAAGCATTTAATCATTTATTGATAAGAATCAGTAAATAGTTGATTGATAATAGTTTCAACTTTAGATTGGGTACTGCAAAAACATAAACAAATAATAAATTATTAAAAAAAAGATTTTAATCAGTTTTAATCATTTTTATTCAGTTTAAATCGCAAGTTTAATGACATTTAAGTATTCAAATACACATTAATAAATAAGCTGTCAAGCAGTTTATAACATCAGTTGTATTTTTTTATAAAATGAATGATCATATATGAATTAAGCGATAAATATAATTGTAATTTACGTTTAATTTAATCTGTCATTATTTAATGTCCAATAAGTTAATTAGTAAACATGTACAAGCACATTATCTCATGTTTGTAGCTTTTTGAAATATATAAACTAATGGTATGTTAAGCATTATATAATGTTAGTTCAAGTTTTATTAATGAAAGTATTAATAAAATGTTACCACAGATTAAAAAAAAACTTTGTACGATTCAATAACATGAATTCTGCAAACCGACAATCTCTGGTTTCTAGTTCCTAATCATCATGGGAACTGTTTATTGTGTCCTGACAGTATATTTGTTCATTCATTGATTCACTGGGAATTAAATGATGATGGAATTGAGTTGAAACAAGAAAATTTTCAACCCAGGCTCATTAGAAATATCTGGCTGTGGTGACATTTCTGCAAAAGTATATTATGTTGCTTTTTGCATGTTTGGCGACACTTTCCAAGTGAAATGTCCAGTGAGTAATACTAAAAGCATGTTCAGTTTTATCCTAAAAAATAAATATGAATGTGGCAATGTATTATGTTGGTTGTTGTATGTATCGCAGCAGTTCTGAAATATAATGTCCCGAGTGTGACTCTAAAAGGATAATGTTTAATCACATTTGAAAATAACTATATTTAACAATACCACCTACACTCAAAAAAATGAAACCTTGACTTTAATTAATTTTTTCTTGTCAACAGGTTCCACAAAATTTAATTATGAATGTTGAAAACAAATATTTCAAGGTTATCTAACTTAATGGGGTTGTTTTAGGGAGAAATAATATTTTTGACTCAAGCCAACTATTATCACTAATTTTTGCTCAACAAGAGACGTTTGAGTTTAACTCAACTAAAGTCAGTTATGTTATATGGAATAACAAAATTTTTGTTTAGAAGTTGCATATTACATATTTGGGAGATAGCAACATAATGTCGCGCCCAGTTTCTGGCCCATTATCTACGCAATATGTGGAATGATGATCTGCCCACATGTATCGAATGATGGCACTTGGGCGATTCACTTTCTGTTTGATCTGGTACAAAAGTAGTAGCCATAGCAATGCCACATTTCAGCCAAGAGCAAAAGGAAATAAACAGCCACTGGACCTATCTGAATCACAAAATTCATAAATTATTTATAGAGTCCAATCAGCTTGACTAAGCTTGTTAACAAGCTAAATCACTGAAGGAAAGAAGAAAAAAGAAGATAAAAGACATTAAATCTCTGAAGATCTCAGCAGAGGAGGATTAAACAACTCCACAATCAGCATCACCAGCTTCACTTATTACTAACCAGACTGACTTTATTTCTGTTAGAGGTCTACAGAAGTTCTTATTGAGAATTAACAGAGGTTTAAATCTAATGTTTGTTTCAATTGACGTCACCATAATGGTCTTATTGAGATCTTATTGAGAATTAACTAAGGTTTAGATGTTGATTTGTTTCATTTGAAGTAACCATGTTAGAGATCAGTGTCTGCTTTAGTTGGGCTCTTGACCCTTGATATTTGTGTTAGGGTTTTTTTTCTTCTTTCTTCTTTTTTCTGGCTGTTGTAACCATGTGTTTTTTGAACATATTTGTTACAACTCAGAAGCCCAGGGAAAATGATCAAAAGTTGGTTGTTATATGTTCATAATGACAATTACCTATTAGTGAACTGATCTCAGTGAGTGAACAGACTCATTGTGTGTCTAATCTCTGGTTAAATGGATGGTGTCTAATCTCTGGTTAAATGGATGTTGTATTGATTATAGTAAAAGTGATTCTAAGAGCCAGTGGCTCTGTGACGGGCAGTTAATATAAAGGACTTTCCAAACAGTTTGTTTTCTCTATGGTAGTAAATAGACTCACACAGACATCAAGAATCAGCTTATGAACCTCAACAATGGTGACCATTAAAAAATAAATAAAAAATCATGCAGCAATGCATGCTGGGAGCTATGGATGAGTTTTGTAACATTATTTTATTTTTATTTTTTAATGGTCACCATTGTTGAGGTTCATAAGCTGATTCTTGATGTCTGTGTGAGTCTTGCTGCTACCATAGATTAAAACTTTTTTGTGGACAAACTGTTTGGAAAGTCCTTTATATTAACTGTCACAGAAACACAGGCTCTTAGAGTCACTTTTACTATAATCAATACAACACCCATTTAACCAGAGATTAGACACACAATGAGATCAGTTCACTAATAGATGGTTGTCATTTTAAACATATAGCAACCACCTATTGATCATTTTCTCTGGGCTTTTGAGTTATAACAAACATGTTGAAGGAACACATGGTCAAAACAGCCAGAAAAAAATAACTTAGCACAAGTATCAAGGGTCAAGAGCCCAACTAAAGCAGACACTGATCTCTAACATGGTTACTTCAAATGAAACAAATCAACATCTAAACCTTAGTTAATTCTCAATAAGATCTCAATAAGGCCATTATGGTGACGTCAATTGAAACAAACATTAGATTGAAATCTCTGTTAATTCTCAATAAGAACTTCTGTAGACCTCTAACAGAAATAAAGTCAGTCTGGTTAGTAATGAGTGAAGCTGGTGATGCTGATTGTGGAGTTGTTTAATCCTCCTCTGCTCAGATCTTCAGAGATTTAATGTCTTTTATCTTCTTTTTTCTTCTTTCCTTCAGTGATTTAGCTTGTTAACAAGCTTAGTCAAGCTGAGAGGACTCTATAAATAATTTATGAAGATTTTGTGATTCAGATAAGGTCCAGTGTGGTTTATTTCTTTGCTCTTGGCTGACATGTGGCATTGCTATGGCCTGCTTTTGGCCCAGATCAAACAGAAGTGGTCCGCCCAAGTGCCATCATTCGCCACATGTGGGCCAGATCATCATTCCACATGTGCCAGATGTGGGCCGGAGCTGGGCCGACATTATGTTGCTATCTGGGAAATATGTAATATGCAACTTCTAAACAAATTTTGTTAGTCCATATAACATAACTGACTTTAGTTAGTTAAACTCAAATGTCTCTTGTTGAGCAAAAATTAATGATAATAGTTGGCTTGAGTCAAAAATATTATTTCTCCCTAAAACAACCCCATTAAGTTAGATAACCTTGAAATATTTGTTTTCAACATTCATAATTAAATTTTGTGGAACCTGTTGACAAGAAAAAATTAAAGTCAAGGTTTCATTTTTTTGAGTGTATTCCAAACCCTGCCCTAAACCTAACCGATAGTGTTAACAAAAACAAAAGTCATTTGTCATCAAAATGCATTTGCTGAAGCACCCATGCCATTTTAGCTTGCCTCTACAAATCTGAGCTCTTTTTTTTTTTTTTGTGACTCATGCTTCACAGAGCCGTGCCCAAGCGCTCTGCATGGCATGTGCAAAGCTGTATTGGGTCAGCAAATTAACTACGTCAGAAAAGCCATACATATGCAGCTGTTTGTGTGATGCAAACATGAAAATGTATTAGTTTAGTAAGAGTGCTTTGAGGTCAACAAAGTATTGTGCATGGAACTGCAAGAAAATAAGTCTTAAGTAACTGATAATCAGTGTTCATATCAACTGGAAACTCCAGTACATTGTATGTACACATACGTTTTTAGACTCAAAAATGAAGGTAGAGGAACATTTTTTCCACTGAGACTATGTTGGGAACTTTGTGATTTGGGGCTCTGTTCTGCAGGGCAAACATTCAGAATTAGTGAATGTTATGTTCAAGCTCAGGAAAAATATTTATTCATATAAGATCTATGAAAGCAGCTTCTTTAGATTTCAATATCATTTAGAATGCTTGTGAAAAAAAAAATAGAAAGAGAGAGAGAGAGAAATGATGATGATGATGATGATGATGATGATGATAATCTTTCGCTGGTTGAGGTATAGAAAGAGCTGCAAGCAACGACTATATTTATCTTTGATTTACAATTTAATGTGATGGAAGAGAAGGCCAGTTCAGGGCCTTACACACAAAAGCACACATAACTCACTCTCATTACTGTATTAAAAAAAAGAAAAGAAGAATTTGTAAGAATACATTGTGATGTATTATAACTGTATTAATTGTATTAATCTTAATGGTGTAATATATCGGTATAATAGTTTAATAATAGTAATAATAGTTTAATAATAATAATAATGGTATAATAGTTTAGGGAACTATTCTCACTATTAGTTGCTTTTTAGCATATAAAGCACATATTAATGACTTATTCTGTATGACCGTATTTTAGATCCCTTAGATCCTTTAAAAACATCTACATTACTACTTATTAATAAGAGTTTAATGAGGCATAAGTCACGGTTAATAGTTAGTTAATAGTGAGAATTGGTCCCCAAACTAAAGTGTGATCAATATATCATTACTTCAGTGAGTTCATACACAAACTCTCACACACATGCTTGTCATTGACATTTGCATCTGCCACAGTATGGTTTTATGTTATATTTTTCATAATAATCCTGGATAATATGCATTAATAATAATACTAGCAGAATGAAGAATGTGACTTTTTTTCAGGGTGAATCTGTATGACTATCGGGCCATCTGTAGGGTGTACGCGCAAACCAGTGATACAGCACACACACTCTTACACGTGAGTACTATACAAAGCCATTACATCTGTCATTTTGCTTGTGTTTCTCATTCCAGTTTCTTCTGGTCCAATATTTTGGTTTCTTTTGTATTTTTGCAAAAGCAGAACACTCAAACTAAATTTTCTTATTAAGCCTCCTCATTGAAGTCCTTGATACATACATCCTAGTAGAATCAGCAGCTTGTCAGTTCCCCACGGACATGTTTGAGACGTGTTTCTCAGTTCTGTGTACTAGTAACTTGTGAACTGTTGTAAGCATTAACCGATTCTTCACTTGAGAGAGAACTGCTGTCACACTAGTCTATCAGTGCACTGGTTTATTACTGCCACTTGATCACTGTTATATTTCTAATACTTGTTATTTGTTATAATTTCTTCTGTTCAACAACAAACAAACAAACAAACAAACAACAAAAGCAACCCATAAAGTACATTTCAACCCTTTTATGAAAACGGTGTCAGTAAATCCCCAGAATGGTGGACATGGCCAAAAGAGACTGTTTGCAGTTCAATGTGTGTGCACTTGACTTGCAAGCTGTTGAGAGACTTGTGACTCTGACTAATGTTGATTTTTTTTTTTTTTGTAAATAGATAATCGTTGATAAAATTATTAGCTAGCAGTCAGTATACTGCCAAGAGGCCAAGGGTGTTGATGTTGAGGAGGTGCTACTGCTGTAGAGAGACAGGGAACGTGTCTCATGAATTCTAAAGGAGAGCAGCAAGAAGGAGGAACTGTTACTCTCACATGCCCTCAAAAATGCAGTTGTGCACTGGCACATTAGACTCAAGGCTTATACATCCTGTGCGCTCTCAGCGACTACCCCTTTCAAGCTCTCATCAACACAGGAATGACCATGTACCTCCTCTGCCCAGGGGTCCTGTGAGGTCCTGCAGAAAGTATTCCTCAGAACTACGGACTAATGTTGATGAGACATGCATCATAGGACTAGATCTCCTGGCATGCTTAAGGGCATGTATTAATGTAGTGAAAGCAACGCTCCAAAAAAGGGACAGAGAAGACTCAGGGCTTAGTTTGTGGAGGAAGCCAGCCAACTGACAATGTTCTGGAACAGCCTAAGTTGGCTATAGGTGCCTAGACCCCACTCTGCAGAGGACACACATGCTGGGCTAATGTGGGCTTTGGAGTCGTGCTTTCCCAGCCTGGAAGACAGAGAGATTGTATGCTTAGCTCAGTGGTTCCCAACCACATTCTTGGATTTTGCATGTCTCCTTTGTCTGACACTTATTTCAGGTTTTGGTAGTGAGCTGATGCATTGTGTTTGATTAAGAAGTGTTAGGGGGGCTCTAGGAAAGTGGTTGGGAAGCTCTGCTTTAGCTGAGCGCTAAACTGAGTCAGAAAGGACTTAATGTGTGACCTGCTGGGACTTTCTCACAGTGGTGCAAACAATCCAACACTTCTAGTCATCTATGGACAGGTCTTGCCTTGCTGACCTGGCTCTTCATCTTTAAGGACCCTGCAGGCAAGTTGGCAAGACAAGCTGGCAGCAGCACCAGGAGCCTTATCCCATCTGAGGAAGTGTGTAAAAATAGCTGGGAAAGAGGCAATAACTGGAATAGGAAGCAAATTCTTTCAACTTTGTCCCTCCAGCCACAGGTTCTGATTTCACCGAATGATGAGGGCTGCAGGTCACAATCCTCATCAGCGAGCATCAGTGTGACTGGGACTAACCCGTGCCCCTGTGGGCATGGCAGACACCTGTCAACAGGAGCAGGCAGGATTTCAGTAATTCTGGCTGAAAAAGTTCATTATAGCTGAACTGTACATGTGCCTGGAGCTCTTACAAAAATACAAAAATATGTATAGTCAAATACTAATAATATTAAAAAGATGAAATATAAAACAGAATATTAAAAGAAACACTGGTACTGACAGTGAGCAAATGACAGTATAAGTGTGTGTTTTTTTATCACCCTGTCACATCCTTAACTAAAATGATGCCATGATAATTTAACTACTATGTAACTCTTAGTACTCAATTAGTTATTGTTCCTTTCTTTGCAGCCCTACTTTGCTCTATTCGCAGCTGTCCGGTGGCTTCTGACTGAGTTTGTCATGTAAGACTGATTTTATGAACTTTTCTGTGATATTTTGAGATTTGGGCATTGAAATGTGTGTATTAAATTTTCCATGCACATATCAGGATATACAACAGTTGTCTATTTGACTTTTAGTTGAAAATATCTAAACATGCTAAACATATATATATATATATATAGGCAAAACTGGATGAAATATTTTACCATTACGAAAGGAATGGGAATAATTATTCTGGGAAAACGTTTTTTTGAATATTTGTATGCTATTTTTTTTTTTTACTATTTTTATGGATATTTGGATATTTTAATTCTAAAACAATAAAAAGAATAATGAATGATTTTTAACAATGTAATGTACAATCAGCATCTCATGTTTTTCAAGTGTCATAGACAGTAGTATCACATGGATGGGATTATGCTCATGGAAATAAAAAAATCTTTTAAAATCTTTTCAGATTTGCTTTAGTAATGACAACATTAAGTTTACAGTGTAGATACCGAAGTTAATTACTTGGTTTGCTTTTATAATATAATGAAGTGTCTCAGGTTGGAAAGCATGCATAGGACACATTAAAATAATAGTACTGTTCTTCTCACTCTTTGTTTTGGCCTCTTTTTAATTGTATCTATATATTTCATTCATTCATTCATTTCTCTCTTTTCAGCACCTGCTTTCATTATTGTTCTCTTTCCTTTGCTTTTCCAGATTTCTGGTTGAGTTCAACCTGTACAGTTGGTGGTACTCTGACCTCACCATTAAGGGTATGTTTATGAGTCTGTGTATGTGATTTGTTGATGGCATCAGATCTAAGCACATTATATGCACATTATATGTAAGTGAAGATTTCAGGAGGTTGCAAGACATTATGTATATAACTAGCGCTCAAGGTTCAGGGTCGGTCATGTCACAAAACACTAATTTTCTTCATCATTTGAGTAGGTGTCAAACTGCATGACCTCAGTTGTAACACTCAGTCACTGTGTTTCAAATGTGCACTGACAGCATTATTGTGTGCTTCATTAATTGAGTTTCCAAGACTAATTTAACACAGTCGCCATGCGCAGTGCTACATTTCAGTTGAAGTAGAGTGATGTTTAGGGATGCAACTCTACACTCTGACCTCAGCCACATGTAACACTTAATTAATAGTAATACTGAAGACTCTGAGCCAGGCTTTACTTGCCAACATTATGGCCCAACCTCTCTAAACCTCTTGCCGTTGAATAAAAAGCGAACTAACTCATGCTAATGCCAGTGGATTGATTTGGAAAGAGGTGAATTAAGTGCTTTTTGCATAATAGTTTATCTTGCATGCAGAAATGTGCTTTCTAGTGAAACCACTCTGAATATACAATTTTGCTGGCTGAAGCACGCAGCTCAATGCAAATAAAACTACTGAATTCACAGAGACAGGACATATTCAAAGCAAAAGGGAAAATGTGATCATATTCTTTTCAAAAATTCACTTTTTTCCCCCACACTTAAGTAATCATGTTATTATGTAAACCTGTAAATGTTGGCCACATTAAATGGATCATTCACAGCATCATCTACCTTACTGGATACTGTATTACATCTGTATGCATTCTGAGAAAAAAAAATCTATAGAAACAAAATGTATATATGTTAAGCAGATTCAACAAGAGTGCATGCCTTGCATTCAAGTCAGTTCATAAATTTGATACAGAAAAGCCTTGCCACAGAAAAAAAAAAAAACTATTCGAAGAACAATGTCTCTCTCTATTTTTCTCTCTAGCTCAGAGAGGAGGCAAAACTATGTTGGTTCCTTGTGATAAGGAGTACCCAGCATTCATGTCTGAGCGCACCATTAAAGAAACTGTTGGGAATATTGACTGTGAAAGCTGTGTAAAGTAAGTGCAGCACTCAGACACACAATCATATAAACTCATGCACAAGCACGTATACATAAGACAGTTGGGGTCAGCTGAAAGATATCAGACAACCTTTATAGTCTGTTCACTCACATATTACTACTCACATATTACTACTGTCTGCAGTATTAGCAGACAGGTTATGGTTAGGGTTAAGGGTAGTTTTCTATAAAGGTCAGTGTTGGGGAGTAGCTAGCTACTAGAATAACTACATTTTTCAGTAGCTTGACAGTAGCTCAGCTACTTTTAAAACAATGTAGCTTTTCCTGTAGCTTTCCTATACTTTTTCCAGCAAATAGCAGTGTAGCACAACAACAGCTACATTCTATTTTGTGAACCTGCAATAGACTGAAGCAGTGCAGCATCTTCTTACAAGATCAGCTACAGCTATAGCAATGTCTTTGACCATATTAGGGATTTCCTGGAGCATCAAGAGTTCTAGGACTTCTCTGATGCATATTTGGAGTTTCTTTGCGAGGGCGCCCTCCGGCTGCCAGTATGAATGAAACTGACATTACGTGTTTAGGGCTCAGTAATGCGCATTCAGTCCTATTTTGGGCATAGGCCTACATAGGATAAATGATACTTCTCTCTAAAGAAATTTGTGGAAAACATATGATAATCCATGTTTTTCTCCAGTGTATAGAGGTGTACAGGAGTTAAATTTTAAATCACAAATTGCAATTTCAACCAGAAAAATCGCAATTAGATTATTTTTCCCAAATCACACCAGTTAGTGGTTTCCCTGCCAGAGCTGCAAGTGAGTGGTTGTTCAGAATTCAATATAATTTATTGCCATAATGCAGCCATCAGTCTCACAGTATTTTTGAGAAAATGCTTCTGTGTGCTTAATTTAAAATATTAAAACAATAGTCTTTGACATCATATTTGTATAGCATTTTTGTTTTAAATATCAAATATTTTACTTAAAACATTACAGTATAAATGCTTATTCAGTTATTTGTACAGGTGCATCTCAATAAATTAGAATGTCGTGGAAAAGTTAATTTATTTCAGTAATTCAACTCAAATTGTGAAACTCGTGTATTAAATTCAATGCACACAGACTGAAGTAGTTTAAGTCTTTGGTTCTTTTAATTGTGATGATTTAGGCTCACATTTAACAAAAACCCACCAATTCTGGAAAGTATGTTCATTTACTGTATATGTACTCAATACTTGCTAGGGGCTCCTTTTGCTTTAATTACTGCCTCAGTTCAGCGTGGCATGGAGGTGATCAGTTTGTGGCACTGCTGAGGTGGTATGGAACGTACTCGGTTACTTTCGTAACCTCGGTTCCCTGAGATATGGGAACGAGTACTGCGTCGTAAGACGCTGTATGGGAAAAACTCTTTTTT
>JAFVLL020035082.1:0-35444 GCA_021397915.2 Tor tambroides | reverse complement strand
AAGAAAAAGAAAGGAAATATTGGGTCCATCCAATCCTGAGATATAGAGAGGAAGGAGAGTTCCCCCTCCTTATTAAGGAGCAGCGGGATTATCACAGGCGATTCAGTTTATTTCAGGATGTCAATGGCTCAGTTTGATGCTTTGCTAGTGATACTAGAGCCACATATTAAAAAGAAGACCACCAATTTCTGTGAACTCAGTGTGCAAGGATCTATATACAGTGCTTTGTGCTGCGAGATGAAGTGATGAACTTGACAATCGCCATTCTGGATTTTGGCGTTCGCTTGTACGGTGGCTCTGAACTGTCAAAACACCTCTCAAAATGCTTGCTACGGATGCGAAAAACAGAAAATCGAACCCGATCCGAATTTTTTTATGAGAGATGAAAATTTCGGAGGCAGTGTGTAAACGCGATTGACATAATGTGAGGTCGTATTTATTTTTCAACGTGTGAAAATTTCAGACTGTGCAATGACCTTTACTCATCATTACTCATTACTCTTTTAAAACTCACCGTCCATCAAAGCGATGTTTGAGAAAGTCAAACAGGGCTTTCTGCATCATATCTGTCACCTGTTGACAGACACGACACATTAGACAACAAATTTTAAAGACAAATTCAGAGGGCTGTTTAATGTTTAGTGCTCACCTCATAGCCCTTCAGTGAAGGCCCAACCAGAACCACAGGCCTCATGGATGGCACCACATCATATGGAGGAATGTGTTCAGTCTAAAAAAGACAAGAGTGGCACTGTCACACAGAACTACAGCATCAACTACAACTACAAAATACTAGATTAGAAATAGTTTCTGTAATGTATCAGCACACACCGGCAACAATCTTGGTACAAACTGCTATACTTCCTGAGATGCATGAGACGTCAGATATTGTCTTACTATTTAAAGCATCTAGAGCTGTCACGGAGACAAGTGCAATTTCTAAAGACACTTATTCTACTGATATCAGAATTGTATGCATGGTACTCCAAAAAAGACTTAACAGTCATTCAATAAATAGACACTTTATTCCAATCTACCGTACACTACTGCTGCTCAAAGGTTTGGGGCCAGTAAGATCTTTTATTCAGCAAGGACACATTAAATTGATCAAAAGTAAAAAAAAATAATAAATTTGACAGTCTCCACAACAATGTAAGCAGCGCAATAACTTCCAAAAAATGATTCTGGAGCAGCAAATCAGCATATTAGAATGATTTCTAAAGGATCATGTGTAACATAATAACATAAAACAACAATAAAAAACCAAACAAACCCAAACTCAGTAGTATTTTTGGCCGTTTTGTATGTATTTTGGGCAGAGTTGCCAAACGCTACAAGCTATAAGTACAATATAGCAAAAATTATTTTCTCAAATATGATCAGTCTGTCCAACCATAAAGAGAGAGATTATCATAAGATATCTTACACAAATCCATATCAACACCTACCTGCTTTAGCTTCTGTTTGGCTTTTGAAAATAAGAGAACAAATCAGAATCAGCATTCAGAAGATTTTAGAAGCAAAACGGCTTATATTTTTACTCTATTCTGAACTTTTACAGGTGTTATCCTACTGTATTTGACTGTGGAAGCTTAACCTGAGACAGAACATGCATTATGTTAAGAAGAGGAGCAAAGAATAAGAACAAAAGCAAGGGAAGAATAAACTCACTGATCTTCAGCCCTACTGATATTTTGCTCATTTGGGGCAGCATTCCCAGCCACACACATCCCCTGCTAAGCAGCATGGTGCCCAGGCCCTGTCATACTCACTCTCACCTGCAGATGGCGGCGTGGATCTCCAACCTCCTGATACCATGTCGCCCAGGCTTGAGGAGGAGTTACCACTTTTCCTGCAGAGAAAGAATAAGATGTTATCACCATCAAAGAGCAACAGTGAATGCCTTCACAGAGCTGGTAAGCTATCTGGACATTACCAGAATTGACAGCTTCATTAATATATTATTATTCAGACGGGGACTCAGTCGTCAGATTTAGTGGGTGTTTATTTTTTATATGATATAACTTGATATGTGTGCAACAAAAGATGTAGCTTATACAAATAATAAAAGTATTAAGAAAAACATTAAAGAAATTCGGTAACACCTTATAACAAGGTTCAATTTAAGGAATAGTTTACCCAAAAATGAAAATTCGCTGAAAATGTATTCACCCTCAGGCCATCCAAAATATATATGAGTTTGTTTTTCATCAGAACAGATTTGGAGAAATTTATCATTACATCACTTGCTCACCAGTGGATCCTCTGCAGTGAATGGGTGCCGTCAGAATGAGAGTCCAAACAGCTGATAAAAACATCACAATAATCCACAAGTAATCCACAACAGTCCATCAATTAATGTCTTCTGAAGCAAAAACTGCATGTTTGTAAGAAACAAATCCATCATTAAGATATTTTTTAACTTCAAACCATTGCTTCTGGCTAAAATATTTGCCCTCTATCCATATAATGCTTTCTGCAGTGAAAAAAGTCATCTCGTCTGAATCAGGAGAGAAATATGTACAGATCAAGCACTAATTACAAGCAAAAACAGTCCAAAACGGTTTTAAACAAATATGCCTGTGGGTTTTGATGTGAGAGGACAACAGAGGATTGACTTTTTTACTGAAAGAAGCATTATTATGGATTATGGACCCGTATTTTGGAGTGGTGTGGATTACTTGTGTATTACTGTGATGTTTTTATCAGCTGTTTGGACTCTCATTCTGACGGCACCCATTCACTGCAGAGGATCCATTGGTGAGCAAGTGATGTAATGATACATTTTCAGCAAATTTTCATTTTTGGGTAAACTGTTTATTTAGCAGTAGTTAACAAAATTAGTCAACATGAATTAACAATGACAAATACCACTAAAAAATGTATTGATCTTAGTTAATGTAAAGTGCAATATTTAATAATACACCACTAAAATCAAAAGTTGTATTTGTTAATATTATTTAATAGACCTGAGCTAACAATGAACAGTTGCAAATGTGTCTGAAATAGATACAGTTGTGCACAGTTTGGGAAAGAAAGACCTCTGTTGTTTTTGCTCCTGTTTGAGTCTCATGGCCTCCAGTCGGAGGGGGCTGGGAATGAAGCTGATGTCTGCCCCCTCTTTCACCAGCCTTCCAATCCACCAGTCATTATTGTACTTCTGCAACACAAACACGAAGGAAAACATGCTCAGCACTATTATGAAGAGCTATTATGGTATTATGGGCACTGTTAGCAAAGAGGACTGACCTGCAAAACCTTTCACACATCTCACCTCTTTAATGTGCAGAAAGTCTTTGGCTTCAAAGTTTATGGCAGCACCCTGAACAGGACAGTCCTCATCTAGAGCCCCGCAATAATTCACATTCGTCTTCACTGCGAACGCTACAGGTTTGGACTGCCAGGGAAACCAATGTTAATAATGCCATTTTTTTTCAACATAAGCACCCATCAAGAACCAATGAAATAATCCTCTTATGGTTTAAAACTAAATGCTAAGAAAATTTCCTTGTCCCGACACATTTCTAAAGCTACATGCAGAATGGCACTTTGTTGCTGCTCGCTGTGCAAAAAAAAATAAAAAATTGAAAAACCCCATTAAAGAAGAGCTTGAGGAACCTTGGCTCTCTCGAGCTGCAGCTGGGCCTGGCGTTCGGCTTCACGCCGATACGCCTCGCGGTCCTCCTCCGCTGACAGGTCGGAATCCGATGGTCTGCTTGTGTACGAATCGGCTGAACCCTGAAGAAACAAGGGAAGCCAAGAACATTTGCCATAACAGAGAAATGAAAACCACAGGACATAGCCCATGACTTGCAGTGTAAACATAGCTTAGCTAGTCATAACACTCATCAATCACAACAAAACATAGCTACAGGAAGACAGAATACATGAAAAATAAAGTAATGAACCATTTAAAACTCTTTTGGATTCTAGAAAATGGCCAGAAGTTTATTACAATGAAGAAGTGACACAAGAAACATACAGGAATGTAAACAGACTTTACAACATCATTTAGGCTACACAACTAAACATGAAGGTAAACAGTATGTGTGACATGTTCTATTTTATATGTTAAGCACATTTTTGACATAAGTGCTCTTATTTATGTGGTACTTATAAGTACTTGTAAATTAATGAGAACCTAAGAGCTCAGTCCACACATAATAAAACCATCTATGTGCACAACAACATACAAATAATCCTTTAAAATAAACCTTTATAAATAAACAAGTTATAAAGCAGATACTATTGCCACAAATCCTGTCCGTGGACTTCCGTCCGCTTGCCACCAGATGTCGCCCTCCCATTATATTGACTCTCACATTACACAGACTGTTACATGTCACTCCGGACTACATTTCCCATGTTCCATTTCACTGATGATGTTTACACCTGCAGCCAATTACACACACTATGAAAATCAGTCTCAAACAACCAATCAACACCGAGTATCGTCTGTGATTATCACTATCCTAGTGATAGCACTTTATGGAGCCAGTTTCCTGTCTGAGTTTTGTCTAGTTCCTACTTCTAGTCCAGTTTAATAACGTCTAGTTTTGCCTGATTTGCCTGTTTCCTGATCACCTGCCTGTCTTGGATTTCTCTCTTGTCTTGTCGTTTGGACTCTGTTTGTACCTCGCCTGAATTATTATCTGTCTGTGGATCATTCGCTTGCCTCATCCTTTGGATTATGTTCACCGTCGATCAACCTACGCCTGTTTATCGGAGTACTCTTCTGTCTTGCTCTGAATACCTGTATGCCATTGTCCGACCCTTGCCTGTTTTGACCATGTTTGAGAATAAAGCTTGGCATATGGATCCATACGTTTCACGTGCTGATTACTCCGTTACAACTATATTATAGATTTATACTACATACAACTAAAAAGTGTCTGCTAAATGAATGAATGTACAGTAGATACTATATTGAAATGTTCACTCACCGGCCACTTTATTAGGTATACATGTTCAACTGCTTGTTAAATATCTAATCAGCCAATCCGATGGCAGCGACTCAATGCACTTAATGCCCAAATATACTTCATTTTTGTGTATGTGTACGCTATAGCGTACACGCACAATCGTATGTGTAGCCTTTCAAAGTATAGTCCATTTGAGGTGCACGTGAACGCAGGCAGTCAACAAATGCGCTCTAGAAAGCTTCGTCTTTGTCCAGCATCTGCTCTATTTTTCTTCAGAAGTTATGACCGATAAAAATGTCTTTGTACACTTTTAAACTAAGTTGCTGATATTTATAGAATTAGTTGGGAGAGATTTTTTCCTTACGAAAACTAAACTACCGGTATCAGTATCGTATCAGCAGATATCATTCTGAATAATCGGTATCGGCTAAGAAGCTGTAGCTGTAGCTATCGGCTTTCGTATTGGTGCAACTATGCGCATACTATTCTTGTGATGAAATTTGCATCAAGCGCACTGTACGCGAACCCTCCCATACACACTAAAACTGTATACTTTAGCCTTTAGGCATGCAGATTTGTTCAAGACGATCAGTTGAAGTTCAAACCGAGCATCAGAATGGGGAAGAAAGGTGATTTAAATGACTTTGAATGTGACATGGTTGTTTGTGGTAGACAGGCTGGTCTAAGTATTTCAGAAATTGCACGCACAACCATCTCTAGGGTTTACAGAGGATAGTCCAAAAAAATATCCAGTGAGCAGCAGTTCTGTGTGTGAAAATGCTTTGTTGATGCCATAGGTCGGAGGTGAATGGCCAGACTGGTTTGAGTTGATAGAAAGGCAACAGTAACTCACAACTGAGGTATGCAGAAGAGCATCTCTTAATGTACAGCACTTCAAACCTTGAAGTTTTCTGTTGCTACAGCAGCAGAAGACAATGGGTGCCGCTCCTGTTAGCTAACAACAGGAAATTAAAGCTACAGTTCACACAAGCTCACCAAAATTGGACAATAGAAGACTGGAAAAAGGTTGCCTGGTCTGATAAGCCTCGATTTCTGCTGCGACATTTGGACGTCTGGGTCAGAATTTGGCGCAAACAACAGGAAAGCATGGATCCATCTTGCCTTAGATCAACATCTCAGGTTGCTGCTGCTAGTGTAATGGTGATGGAGATATTTCCTTGACACATTTTGGGCCTCTTAGTACTAACTGAGCATCATTTATACGCCACTATCTGAGTACTGTTACTGACCATGTCCATCCCTTCATGAACACTGTGTACCCATCTCATGATGGCTACTTCAAGCAGGAAAATGTGCCATATAACAAAGCTCCACAGTCAGCTGATCTCAATACAATAGAGCACCTTTGGGATGTGGTGAAACGGGAGATTTGCATTGTAATGCTATCATGTCAATATGGACCAAAATCTCTGAGGAATGTTTCCAGCACCTTGCTGAATCTATGCCACAAAGAATTAAGGCAGTTCCAATGACAAAAGAAAGTCCAACCCTGTACAAGCAAGGTATACCTAATTAAGTGGCTGGTAAATGTATATTTACTATATTTAAACACTGTGTGATTTACAGCATTATATAGTCAAACTGCATAACTATTTGTATTTTAGTGCACAATGTTAAAAAAATATTGTTAAATGTTAATAAAACTCTTGTTGCAGTACATGCTCTTTATTTAGAGCTGCGTAAAAAGTGTAAAACACTGTTCTTTTTCCTGTACAACCACTGGAGCAACACTAGAGCTAAAATGCTTATGGTCAGTGAGTCATCAAATGCTTTTCCAATGGTCTGTACAGTCCTAATAGGCACAGCCAGCTTCAAACAAACCAAGAAAGGTATAACTAACAGATTCCACAGGGCTAAAAACAGAGACTGTACACTACAAATGTTGTAATTCATTAAATACAACTGTGATCTGTGGCATAGTGATCGTAACATTCTGATTTCATCTGTATGGCCTCTAAGGTGACAGATTACTACAGCACTAGAGCGGTGAGCCCGAGGCAGTCATGTAACGCTCAGAACAATGATTTGACTATAAATAATGAAACAAAACCCACCCAAATATAGTAATAACAGCATAATTTGCATTTCAAAGCGATGCCAACATCTTCTATAACCGTGATGTTAATGAAGTGAAATCTGGTTCTAAAATTTGTGCATCCAGACCAACACCCTCACAGACCTTAATACCTATTTATCATACAAAACAATAAAAACAACCTCTCTCTGCAATTCAGATTCACTGTCCACAAATTCATAACCAGGTATATTCCACCTACCTTCTTCAGGAGTATGGTTAGTGGTTTGTTTGTAACGCTATCTCATTCTCTCTGAGCTCAAGAGAGACCCCAGTACCCTCAAAGCATAGTCCTTTGGTTAGTGACCCTTTCCTGGTCCACTCTGAAGATTGTTCTGGGTCCAAGAACGATCAACTGGTGCTCAATGCCAGTCAAAAACAACACCGAGATCCAGCACCCAAAACAGAGCAGTCATGACTGCCCTCAGAACCTCACAGCAGGGAGGGAGAAGACGAGAAACAGAGAGAGAGAGAGTGAGAGTGTGGAACTCAGAAGACAAATGAAAATGCAAGCGGGTGGTACAAGCTGTTAGAAGAAGGAAAAATGGAGGGAGGGATGAAAATGAGCACCTCAGGACTAGCCAAGCTGCAGCGAGCAGAATGCTTTGGGGGAAAAATGACTGAATGTCACTGTGGATGGAAATAGGGAAGCTTAAGAAAACATTGTAGGCTACTAGCATCATCACAGCCAACAACTTTTTCAGCTGTCTTTCCATCAACATTTGAAACAATCATCTTTGATGTTACACAGTTGTCAAAATGTGTTGCATTTCTTTTTTTTCTAATGTCAATGTTCAAAAATTGAATTTAAAACAATATAACAGTAAGTTTTGAGATTTAAAAAAGGTATAAGATACCTGTAATATATTCTGCATATTCTATAATTATATTCTATTTATATGATATTTTTAAATCACTAATAAATTTGTAAATATTGACCATGTGGCTCCTTTATGCAAAAGGTCAGATGTTCTTGCCTCCATTGGAGCACTGTAAAATGATTTTGATCATTATATAATGACAATATATAATTTGTAAATAAATTAAATAAAAAAGTGTGCACAATAGAAACTTTTACATTAGTAGTTTCAGATTTTCAGACCCTACTGTACATAAAAATTAATAACAGAAAAAAGATGTTTGCAAAAATATATGCAATTTCTGATATGAATATATGTATACATATTTAAAATAAAAAAGAAAATGTGCACTACCTATTTGGTCACTTTGTTAAATCAGCCAGTCTAATAGAGTTCTTAGTTAATGCTGATTATAATACACACACACACACACACACACACACACACTTATGTATCTATTACTAATTAGTAATATTTAACTATGAGTGGAAATCTCCAAAAATGCACTGCTCCATAAAGCATCCCAGTGAAAATCAGTGCCATCTACACAATACCATATTGACGAGGTATGAGGTAAAGCACACACACATTCACACCCTTATCGACTGTATTCACGTCAGCCAACGAAAGAAGAAAAAAGTCGAGAAAGTGCAGACATTAGCATATTTAACTCTCTCCGGCTCTGAACAGAAGGCTTGTTTTTGCAGATTCAGCTCTTTCATTGTGAGCCGCGTGTCATCGCCACTGTCTCTGTGTAGCATTCATCCAACATTAGCAATTAATCTTCCTCATAACAAAAACATAATTGAGCATTTTGAGAGCCACTATGTTGCTCTCTTTTTGGTGAAGGATATTGATATGATTGAGATATATTGGCTAGCTCACAGAAAAACAACACAAAGAAAATATGTTGTGTTTGCACATTTCAATCAATTTTTAGCACACTGCCATGTGGTTGCTAGGGTGTTCTGTGTGATTATTTTAACGCATTGCTATGTGTTTGTTACAGTGTTCTGGGTACCTTTGTGATATTTAGTTCAACATACTATGATTGGGACACACTAATTCTAATTTCTGAATACTATTTAGGATGGATAGTTAGCTAATCGGGACCCAGCATACATGTATTTAGCACACTGTTGCTAAGTGTTCTGAGTGTTTAGCACATTGCTAAGTGTTGTTAAGAGTGATTTATGTGGTTGCTAGGTGGTTGATTACTGGGCTACTTCTCTTGATATGATTTAATTTTGGACCTAAATAGACGAAGCCTTATGTTGAAGGACTATTTAAATGTACCTCTATTTGTTTGGCCCGTGCAAATAAAGGATGACTTATATGCTAAGTTTATATTACTAGTGTTAAGGGTTTGTTCATATAGTCCTTATGTAGCTCCGCCCCTTTTCAGCGCTGCCCTCGTTGTCTTCTCTCTTGTATTTCCACAGCAAGATCTTACGGATTTATGAATGAACCGCTTGTTTTAAAATCTTAATGACATTTATGACATCTGCTTCAAACATTACAATGCTCATGATAACTTTCAATTTCACAAAGACGCGCAGCATTTTGTCTGAGAAAAAAATAAAAGGACACCTTTTCATTTATAATTAGTCTTAATGATAGTTATATTATAACTATTACTATAGTTGTAGAGATAGTAATAGTTCAAATTACCCCATGATTTACTCACCCACAAGCCATCCTAGGTGTACATGAATCGATGCATTTGTGTAAGAAAAATATCCACATTTAAAGCATTATAAAGCGTAATCTCTAGCTTCCGCTAAATGTCATACTCGCGTTCATGAGAGAGTAGCGTTCCAGCGGATGACGTAGGATGTAGGCGTACTGTAAGAATATGTGTGAGAATATGCTAGTCTCACAACAACCAATATTTGCTTACAGCAAAGGAAAACCAGACTGCTTTTGGCTTATACCGAAATCCTCTGACATTTGTCTTTACAAATCCTTGTTTTTTACGTCTAATTCGTGTCCAGGGTTTTGTTTTCCTCTCTCCTCTGCGCTTCTGCGTTCGTTACTTCTCACCGGTAGCTTACGCTACATCCGCTGGAACACCACTTTCTCGTGAACACGAGTACGACAATTAGTGGAAGCTAGAGATTACGGTTTATAAAGTTGCAAATATTGATATTTTTCTTACACAAAGGCATCGATTTACTTCAGAAGGCCTTTATTAACCCCCCGGAGCTGTGTGGAGCACTTTTTATGATGGATGGATGCACTTTATTTTGCTTCAAAATCTCAACCACCATTTACTGAAGCTTGGAAGAGCCAGGATATATTTGAATATAACTCTGATTGTATTCATCTGAAAGAAGAAAGTCATATACACCTAGGATGGCTTGAGGGTGAGTAAATAATGGGGTAATTTACATTTTTGGGTGAACTATCCCTTTAAAGTGCCCCTATTATGGATTTTTGAAAATTACCTTTCATGCAGTGTATAACACAGCTCTAAGTGAATGAAAACATCAAGCAAATTTTTAAATCTGAAAGTGCACCGTGTATAAAGTTATTCTCTAAAAAGAAAGAGTCGACTCGACTGAATCATTGAAACGAGTCGTTTTTAAAACGAATCCCAACCCGTTTCATGTTGACGTCAACTTGAAACATTAGCATATTGCCCGCCCACTTGTTGTGCGCGCAGACCTGGGAAAACTTGATTTTCGCATTGGTGTGAATGAAAATGCAAACTCATTCGACCAATTACCGCAGATTACCATCACGCAAAGGAGGGGTTTGGAAAAATGAATCGTTGAGGGAATCATTTGGGAGTTGTTGAGCAAATAAGGTAAAAATAAATGCATATTATAAGAAAATAAAAGTGTTTTTTGACCTTGCATGCATGTCAACCTGTTGTTGGGGACTCCCAAAACCAAAATATTAATCTTTCATAACCTATAATAGGGGCACTTTAAATCTCTCTTTAAAAAAAAAAAAAAAAAAAAAAAATCGTGAGAAAATTGGATTGTGAAATCAGTATTGTGAATCGTATCGCAACGCGAGTTGAGTGAATCGTTACATACCTAAGTAAATCCACTTCACTGGCTAATTACTCTTCAACAGTGATGCCATAGAAATATACAGAGCTACTGCAAAAATGGAAGTTCAAATTTTGCAAAATTCTAAAGATGGCTATGCGCTTGTTTCTCTGGAGCGTAAGGTCTATAACTTCTCATTACTGAGTCATCATCATACTCATCTGCTGCCATTATGACGTCACCATTGTTTTGGAAAAGAACGGAACTTGATTTGCTGCCTAACAAAAGCCCACATCCACACCCTCTTTTTCTTCCCAATTCCAAAGCCCAACTCAGCTGTGTGCAGATGTTTACCCCTCACCTCTTTCTTAGCGAGTCTCTGATGGCAGATGAAGTTGGTTCACACCCACTCCTGCTTTCACTGCAACACCAAATATAGCACACAATCCCCCCCACCCCCACCCCACGGCTTCTCCTTTCCCCTTACAGCACATAGATCATCTCCCTCTCTGTGCGTAATCTTCATAGATTCGCTGCACCATGGATATCATTTATCCATCAGACACCTTCATATTTTAACATCAAGATACGCCCAAGGTTATCAAACAACACCGCCTCGTTGTGAGGCAGGCGGAAATAATAAGACATAGACAAGGCATAATAGCGTAAAGATAAGCAAATGCCTCAGTGTGTAAAACCACATTGCCGTGGGTGGAAGGATGAAGGTGGTCGCTGAAATCGATGTAGCTGTAGAAAAAATAGAGGAGGAAATGAACGGAGGTTCTGGGCTGGTGGGAGACGTTCTTCTGGTTGGTGAGGCCATGGCGATGCTTCCTCCTATATTTGAAACTCAGCCCTGATTCTGTCAGCTCCAAATAACAGCCCCAAACAAAGCGAGCGGTACACTTGGGAGGGAGGAGAGGAAGACACAGGGAAAAAGAGAGAGAGACAGGTATGGAAAGAGAGACAGAACAACGTGAACAAAAGTCCCATGAAAAAAGGACAAGTCTCTTGAGATGCTCACATACAACCCAAACAACATCTGTATCTTAAATACAAATTAAGCTGAGTAATATTTTCCATCTAAATGTCTCACTTGGTTCATATGTTAAAATGGGTTTGAACAACACACTTCATTGCATGTTGTTAGATTTATGCCTAAAAAAAAAAATTTCAAGATATGTTCAAGATTCATACCAAGAGCGATAACTATAATGATAAGTATATTATTGTCCACTCCAACGGACAATATTATCACACTCTGCAGTTTTGTTTTCTGTCGCTTTAAAGGGGACATCAGATGCCCATGTTCCACAAGTTGGTGTGATTCTTCAGGGTCTTCATGAAATGTCTGCAGCATAATTTAGTTAAAATTCCTCAATGGTCATGTAAAACAACACCCTTTTACCTTGTCTCTGTTCACAGCGACCCGTTTCTGTGCATGTCTCTTTAAATGATAATAAGCTACTGCTCACCCCACCCCTCTCTTCTGTTTTTTTTTGTTTTGTTTTTAAAATTTTCTTTTTGTGTATTTTGTGGCGCAAACTAATCCACTGTCAGGAGATAATGAGGACTCTTATGTTCATGGCTGTAGCCAGGGTTTGAAAGGTCTGGGGTGGGTTAAGAATTTTGTTATAATAACCCCTCATAAACACAACTCAACATTTTAAAAGAAACTATTTATATGTTTGTGAAAGATGTTTTTTCTGTTTTAGAGGGATGATCAATGTTAAATTATACAATATTGCATCAAAATTTGTTAATATTTTACAATAGGGGTGGATAATTGTGCTCTTATGAATGTTTTTATCATGATTTGTGAAAATGTAACTATACACTGAATGAAATAGCATAGACTTCTTCATGGCTAGTGATTGCATATTTCATTTCATTCTCTAACCTACTTGTTCTACAGATCTGTGTGCTAGTGTTAAATGCTGCTGTTTTTGGCAGCGTTGATAACGTTTCTGACAGAAAAATAAAACAAATAAAAACCAGAAAATAAATAAAAAATTAACCGAAAATTTTAAATATTTTGCAAATAAGATAAGATAAAGATATCACTGACCCTAAACTGCAATTTCACACTTTATTAACTTTCTAAACTGTTAAATTAAGTGGAAAAGACAAATCCAAAGACGCTTATAATTAGGGCTGCAACTAACGATTATTTTGATAATCGATTAGTTGGCCGATTATTCTTTCGATTAATCGGATAAAAAAAAAAATCTTTTTTTTATTTTATTGACAAAAGACACACTATTCCACATTCTGTCCAATGTCCTTCAAACAAACGGGCCAACTGAATGCTATAAAAACATACAGTGCTTAACAATTTATTAGACCACCTGTCATAATAAAGAGAAAACACAAATATTTTAGGAATCTGTCAAAAAATTGTTTAAATCTAAAAATGTTATTGTCATTTATTGGGCAAATAACAAACTGAAACATCTAAATAGTATGAATTCACACAATAACAAAAATGACCTCCTGTGCCTTGCAACAGCTTGGATTCTTGCTGGCATTGTTTATGTACTTTTTTGACTCTAATTGGGTATCTGAAAAAAACACTATAAAGTGCTCTGCCTTTCTTTCATAGATAACAGCAATACCTATATTATAGCATTAGAAATAGCCTACTACTGTTACTAAAGAGCTTACGCATACTGGAGGACTAACCAATACAGAAAGCTAAATGAAAGTTATCACTATTAACATTAGTTGCCCGAGCGCTGGTGACCGACACCGCAATTATTAAAAATCTTGCATTTGTTTTAATAAATTTCTTAAGCCATTGTATATAGTGAATGTATTTAAATCTATTAAAATTAAATAATATTAAAGATAATAAGACGAGATAAAAACACAAAAAATAATTGTTCTTAAACAAAATTAAGTAATGTGCAGACACATATTTCCTTTGATCCTGATCACCTCTTTAACGTCTTTCTTTATCATATATAAGGCAAACACTAACGTCGTGTTATATTCGGGCAATTACTGCATATTTATCCTTAACAGTTCTCTCTCTAAAATACTCACACTGCATGTTGTGACTTTTAAATAACCAATTTTAACTTTCAACAGATATTTCAACACAATGGATATTTTTGCGCTGAATAGCCTGTTAATTGTCTGTGTTCCGTCTGTCTGACTCGCACATTTTGCATACTGCGTATAAGCGCTGATTGTATTTTCGCTAACGCAGACTGTCCAGGACGGACCTTTGTACAAAAATGGAAATATTTCGCGTGAATCTGTGACATTTATAGATAAGGATATGACCGTGTGTGATTTTTTTGCGCGGGGACGCACACGCATCTGTCAAAGCGCCAAAGACAGCGCCAAAACATGAAATTCTTCTTTGGCATTAATGTAAGCCTAAAATAAGAATTCTCATGTTTTGGGCAACTTGGATCACAATACTTCCTCCGCAGCATCTGTTCTAACATCCTGTTTTTAAGTGCGTTGTCCGCCATCGTTATTCCGTGCTGTAATTGGCAGCGGCCAGCTGAAGTTGGACGCAGGGTGACCAAGCCTTTATCAAGGCCCTAAACAGAATTTTATTTGGGGCCCTCGGTGCCACCAATATGACTTGTTATTGTCAAGCTTGGTTATTCACACCTATATCGATATTACACCCATTATCAGTTTTGTTTGTTTTAGCTGTGTTGCTTACATCATACCATTGTCTGCATGTTTCTTGTGATTTTTAATTTAACAGTTTCCAACTTGTAGTGGTCAGGTGATAATTTCTTTAACATTCAAAGTCTTAGGCCCGGGTTTACAGACAGGGCTTAGACTAATGATTGTATGATTCAATTGGGACATTTAAGTGGTTTTATATAAACATACTATAACATTACTGGTGTTCATCTTAAGACAAAACAAAGGCACTGACATGTTTTAAGATCAGTCAGTGCAAGTTTCTTTCAGTTGAAATAGCTCAGATTTACATTTTAGTCTAGGACTAGGCTTAAGCCTTGTCTGTGAAACAAGAAACCGGGGGTTTAAAGTATTAAGTGGCATACTTATTGTGCTGAAAAGTAGCTAAATAAACCAGCAGACAATGCATTTACAGAGCAGAATATTATTTTAACAACATAAATATTAATCGAAGTTGTACTTTTATTACAAGTCATACTTTTTATAATAAATATTAAACACAACAGAGAGGATCTAAAACAACAACTCTTATATCTAGCTAATTGAGACATAAAGATATTGGAATATAATAGCAAAGACGCAAAATGTAGGCTGAGGTAAATAATGTTAAGCTGTTATCTGTTTATGAAACAGAAGCTTATTTTTATTACAAAAATATATACCAAGGAAAGTTATTTTTACTGATCTGACCTGGGTTTATTTTCCAAAAAGAAACTATGGTCGCAAGTTCTGTCGTTAAAAATAGAGTTCAATGGAAATAACGACCATAGTAAGCTAACAGTGGTTTTGAGAAACGCACCTCTGATTTGTGCCACAAAACCCCCATGCTGAATTTGTCCCCCCTCCACCCCCAAAACGCGATCGATTTCAACCCCTTGACGCGGCACACTTTGGCTGGCGCTGAGCCAGAGAAAGACGAGCTCAGAAAAAAAAAAAACGCGCTCTGTGCTTTTCATATTTCATAACTGTTCAGTGTTTTCAACCAAATACTGTTTATTTTAGGTTTCAGACATTTAAATACACTTCAGTTAAGTAAAAAAAAAAAGACATTTAGTTTGTTAAATAGGCTACACGCTGATTTCTGTTGAAAGCAGCAATAATAATCTTTTCAATTAATGGACGACATGTTTTATTCCTATCAAATACACATTATGTTACTATAAATTTACTCTGTTTTTCTCCCAGCTAACTGACCACTTACTTTCATGTATTTTGGGAGAAATAGGTGAATTTACTTGATGTTATCCAACAGATCCACACGGCAGCATCCAGCGCATATTATCAACGTGCCTGCATGCCACGTCGCCATGGAAATAATAAAATGATATGTATAGAATATTTAATTATTTAATATTGCACTTTTGTATAATTACCACTGTCCATTGACATATATCACGAATATAAAATAAAATAAACGGTCATTTCATGTAGACTACTCTTGGGGGCCCTCTGGTGGCCACGGGGGCCCTAAGCAGCCGCTTAGTTCGCTTATGCCTTGGGCCGGCTCTGGTTGGACGTGCACTGTGGGCAGACCCAACTAATCGATAATGAGAATAGTTGTCAATGATTTTCATTATCGATAATAATAGATTTTATCGATTAGTTGTTGCAGCCCTACTTATAATAGTAGGATCTGGCAACACGGAGGCTGCACCTGCACCCCACTCAAGACTCTCTCAAGACTCGTTCACTACGCCAGCATCTGGGTGCGATCATTTTTATTTCATTTTTATTTCATGGACGCTAAACATTCTTGCAAACTGTCTAAACTGAATTATACATGCAGACTTTCATATGAGGAGTTTAAAACAGCAAATTAGTCATTCAGAGAACAAATTTTATTTTTGAACATGAAAAATGTACCGTGGTCTGGACCTCGGTGACCTCATAGCTGGCTACAGGCCTGCTTATGTTCACATTTACATCCAATTACAAAACACCTGCATTGCTCATGAGATGTTGTCACTACAGTGTCTCGAGCACGGAGAAAATGGCGGGCAGCTTACAACAGGCTGAGGGGAGAAATATGCTAATATGAGGCAGTCCATCAGCGGCCGTGGGCGGGGCCTGACCAGTATGACGTCATACTGCTCAGAAAATCAAAACGCCTTGATTGAGACTGTTTAGGATTTTGGGGGATTAAAAAAATGGATGGATTTTTATGATTGTAGGGTGGTTGTGTCCACACACTGCTAAGACACATTTATATGCAAACACCACGTAAAAGTGAATTTTGCATCCAATGTCCCCTTTAAAGGAACACTCCTCTATTTTTGAAAATAGGCTCATTTTACAACTCCCTAAGAGTTAAACAGTTGAGTTTTACCGTTTTTGAATCCATTCAGCCGATCTCCGGGTCTGGCGGTAGCACTTTTAGCATAGCTTAGCATAGATCATTGAATCTGATTAGACTGTTAGCATCTCGCTCAAAAATGACCAAAGAGTTTCGATAATTTTCCTATTTAAAACTTGACTCTTCTGTGGTTACATCTTGTACTAAGACCAACGGAAAATGAAAAGTTGTGATTTTCTAGGCTGATATGACTAGGAACTATACTCTCATTCCGGCGTAATAATCAAGGAGCTTTGCTGCCGTACCATGGGTGCAGCAGGCGCAGTGATATTATGCAGCGCCTGAAAATAGTCCCCAGCTATATCATAACCAGTTACCTAGCTGGGGACTACTTTCAGGCGCTGCGTAATATCACTGCGCCTGCTGCACCCATGGTACAGCAGCAAAGTTCCTTGATTATTACGCCGGAATGAGAGATTCTAATCAGATTCAATGATCTATGCTAAGCTGCGCTAAAAGTGCTACCGCCAGACCCGGTGATCGGCTGAATGATTCGAAAATGGTAAAACTCAACTGTTTAACTCTTGGGGAGTTGGAAAATGAGCCGATTTGCAAAAACAGTGGAGTGTTCCTTTAAAGTCTGTGGATTCCGATTGGCTGTCAGTGTTTTTAAAATTCATCATCTGGAAAAAAAAATCACTTTGAAAGGGATTCCAATGAAAATTGTTCCTCTGTTTCATTATTGTTAGTCATTTGGACTTTTAAAGACTATTAAAATTTTGTAATTATAGTTATTGGCCATGGTGTGAATGGCCCTCAAATCTTATATAATATAGGCTAATATAATATAATAATAATAATAATAATAATATAATATAGGGTTCTTATGGAAATGTATCTTGTTTTTAGACATTTTTACTAGACAAAGGATTAATATACTAATTATGAAAATTATTTTTGCACTATTTTCCAGTTGAGGACATCCCTGGATGTCCCTAAAGAGATGTTTTATTTTATTTAGCTCACTTCTGGGAACAAATTTGTTCCCCAACTATGACTGAACACACACACACACACACACACACACCATCTGTAGGCAGCTCTGCAGTGGAGATGTAACATAACAGCCCAGGTGAGAGCGAATGATCTTGGTAACACCTCAGCTCACTGCAGCAACCATCGCACACACAGATTTTGTTGTTTGCTATGGCAGCATTATTATTAATATTACATATTATACATTGGCTATAGTAATAAGATTTGACCAAACCCTTGACCTGGAGTATTATATTTTTGGGATTCAACCTGTCCATCACCACCATGGATATGACACAACAAATCATATGGTTTTGTTGATTTGTTTGAGCAATATATTTAAATGTATAAATAATCATAAATAAATATATAAGTAAATTATATTTTACTAGTTGGGTTTTTAAAGACTTCATGAAATAAAAAATTGAATTTGAAATTTGAAAATGTTTGTAATCTTTGTAATGGAGGGAAATTATGCAGTAAAAGGGTTTCAAATATAGTATAAATATTATTAAAAATAATAACTCTAAATATTATAATTATGGTATACTACAATTAATTGAACATCAATTTGATTTCAAACCTAAATTTTGGATGGATGGAGTTAAGAAGTTTGATGTGGGATATATGAAAAAATCACCATTTTATTGGGGGGATACAGACAATTGATGTTTTTAAACTGGCAACTGTTGGATAATAAATCTCACAACAAAACAACACAGAATTTATGCCTCTAAAGCTTTAAAACAGTAATAACACACCAAAGTATACAGTATTTGTGGAGTATGCTACAAAAAAAAAAAAAAAAAAAAAAAAAAAAAAAAAATAATATGAGGTGCCAAAGGGCTATTGAGTTGTTTGGGACCGCTTACACTGCCAGTACACATACACAGAAATACATGGGACAAACTCTCGGTTTACTGTGGAGAAATAGAGGCAGACACAGGAATGAAGCACTCATATATCTACACATTACCCCTCCCTGTGTTTATGGCCTGTGCGTGGCACAAGCGGGAAAAGTGCTCCTGCTAAGTGATCCTTAATGATGTTACGGCCGTTTGTGAACTGTCAGAGCGGCCATTTCCCATCCATTATTAATGCGATGGATTTCAACACCGCTCTCGGTGCTACACACCCTGCACTAATATCTCAGCCCTCCCTCACATTTCACTCTGACTCCATGTGGAAAAGACTGAAAAAAACATAGTGAGCAGGAGGAGGAGTTTGTGTTCAGGAGAGGCTGTACGTCTTTGTGTCTGTCAGATATAAAGATGGTTCTTCAGCCTAAATTTAGCCTATTCCCATCTGATTATTAGTCAGCAGAACTCAGATACAGCTGGACAGACACAGGCTTAGTCTAAACTTCACACCATAACCAGGCTTTGGCTTTGGAGAGAAAATACAACTAGCTGGCTTAGTTGGCAGATTCATTTTTAAATACATTTATACACAATCAAAGACATTCAAATGGTATTGTTTTAGTGTCAAACCAGGGTTATTATAGTTAACTAAACTAAAAACCTTAAAAAATATTTGTTACTTAAATGATAACTGAAATAAAATATAGTATAAAAAATGTAAACCTATTTCAGCTAATTAACAAGGCAACATTTCTCATTTTCATTTAACTTAATGTATCAAAATAACTAAAACTGAAATAAAAAAATACATACAGACATTTAAAAACAACAAAAACTAATAAAATGTCAAAAAATAACAAATTACTAAACTTTACATGAAAGCAGAAGATATAAAATAGCATTTAAAAAATTAACAAAAAAATATAATAGTATCTCAATGATATTAAAATAATTAATAGTCAAATAATATAACTGTCAGATAAAAAAAAAATGGCTGATCAGGAATATTTATGGCAAGTGAATTTTCTCAATTCAGTCACAGCGGGCAGGTGTGCCATAAAGTTACTTTTGGACCTTCTTATGCCCTGGATAAAAGAGAAAAACATTCGCTCAACCTAAGAATATATACTTTGTTCCAGTCAAACTGGAAACAACTAGTAATATCCTATTCATAAAACATAAAGCCTTTAATATGGCAACTATTTTGCATGTTCCTTTGATATAAGTGCACATAAACTAAAACAAATACATTTAAAAAAGAACACTGATCAATAATATTCAAAACAATATCCATCACAAAACACCTTTTGCATTATTAAATGAACAGTTACTAGCCAGACTGAACAGTAATCATGTACTTCAGACATCAAATAGAAAATCAACAGATTTGATGATACAACTGGAGCAAAACAGTGAGTGAGAAAGAAAATCAAAGCAAAGCATTTACCTTGACTGATGTATGTTGGAGGTGTTGTCTATAAATTCATGTTTTTCCATCAGCAGCTCTCACATGTGTGCTGCTCAGACTAACTCTAAAAATCTGTTCCTCTGACCTTCATCTCCATCTCACATCACAGAGCCCGCCCTCTTATTCATGCTAATGACAACACAACAGCAACCTGCTCTCTCACGTGTGTTTGTGTGTGTCTAGACAGAGCTGCCTATTCTGGATCAAGCCTATGATCATGCTGCAACTATAAGTTGCTATATCATAACCAGTTACCTAGCCGGGGACTACTTTCAGGCGCTGCGTAATATCACTGCGCCTGCTGCACCCATGGTACGACAGCAAAGCTCCTTGATTATTACGCCGGAATGAGAGTATAGTTCCTAGCCATATCGGTCTAGAAAATCGCAACTTTTCATTTTCGGTCGGTCTTAGTACACGATGTAACTACAGAAGAGTCAAGCTTTAAATAGGAAAATTATCGAAACTCTTTGGTCATTTTTGAGCGAGATGCTAACGGTCTAATCAGATTCAATGATCTATGCTAAGCTATGCTAAAAGTGCTGCCGACAGACCCGGAGATCGGCTGAATGGATTCAAAAACGGTAAAACTCAGCTGTTAACTCTAGGAGAGTTGTAAAATGAGCCTATTTTCAAAAAAGTGGAGTGTTCCTTTAATAGTTAGTAGGTAATTATTAAGGCAGATTAAGGGATCTACAATATGGTCATGCAGAATAAGGTATTAATATGTGCTTTATAAGTACTAATAAACAGCCAATATGCTAGTAAAATGCATGCTAATAATAAAAGTGTTGCCATTTATGCAATAAATACTCTTTTTAAAAGTATGCTAAATTAAATTTCATTCTCACAAGGTGTGGTCATCATTATATTATTCATTAATAATTATTATAATTGTGCTACCTGAATAGAATCTCAAATCATGCAGGTAGTTTTGGAGAGGTGTGATATTACTTTTCTAAGTGATCAGACTTACGTTATTTTCCCATGCCGGATCATCCTCTACATTTACTGTACTTCATATTTTGAATTCACATATTAAAGTGGGACAGCAGAAATCTAGCAGCACGTATCTGTATTTAACCGTTCCACAAAAAACCTGATTTCCACTCTGTGTGCCCAAACTGGGACACCTGAGAGTACTTGAGAGAGTTTGTTATGCAATGTTTGTTTAGCAAGGTGTCAGAAAGATAATGAGTAGCACAGCAGCGCACTCAATGCCTCCTCGTCCCAGAGTGTCCTGAAGTGCTCTGGAGTGGGAGGGGCTGGAGGACGTATGGACGTGCATGTTATGTAAGCCTTCACATCAAGAGTCCTCCTTCACACAAAAACACCCTGGTGCTACCATGCTACAATAATCCTGTAATACTATAGTGCGTCGAATGATTACCACACTAATGTACCATCATATTTACAAAAAAATATGATTTTACTGTCATGGTATATGTCCAAAACAATGATTTGACTATTGTTTTTGTTCATGCTGGAAGTGAGAACCATGCAAATATTCCTCTTATTTTGGTTTGATGCATAAAGACTCATATATATATATAGAGAGAGAGAGAGAGAGTGGATGAAGAGGGCAGAGGAGGAATGATATGATGCACAGAAATGATAAACCGCGAGTAAACCAGAGAGAGAGAGAGAGGCTTATACTCTCAGTTCTGTATACGCTTTTAATCAATAGTAATTTCTATGCCAAAATGAAAACCCATAGAAACTGCCCCGAGTCCACATATGAGAGAGGGTTCATGTGGGGTGCGTTTTCATGCGATAAGAAAGCAGATGGGATCGGATAGAGTCTTGAAATAGATCCACTCAACAGCAGCAGGTAAATGCCACTGTTTCTCCTGCAGAGATGAGTCACAATCCAGCAAGACAACCCCACCCGAGTCAGAGCAAAGACTTCTGGAAGTCAGCACGAGGAAACAAAAACAAAGCAACAGCTACAGCTCCACAAATGGCTCTAGTTAAAATAAAAAAATAAGAGAGAAGCGAATCCTTGTATTTTAAGATCCTAAAAACAGAGATTGCTCAAATAGTCAAGAAAAAAAGTATGTTTATTATGCTTACAACAGTTTATGCTTATCGTTAAAATGCAGTGTGCCATTTCTGCAACAGAATCGCAAAAATAAAAACTGGTTAGCTAATAAACATTTCATTTTTATAATGGTAATATCATATAGATATAATAATAGTTATAATGTTAATATATATTACATTATATAATAGTAAATTTTACATTTTGATATTTAAAGTATACTACTATTCAAAAGTTAAGCCAGTTTTTTATTCGGCAGGGACACATTTAATTGATTGGAAATATAAAATTAAGATTTCTAACAGCAAATTAGCATATCAGAATGATTTCTGAAGGATCATGTGACACTGAAGACTGGAGTAATGATGCTGAAATTCAGCTTTGGATCACATGAATAAATTACATTTTAAAGTAGAAATGAATAAAACTTTTGTTTTAAATTGTAATAATATTTCACATATTTTTTTTATTACAGTATATACTGTATTTTTATCAAATAAATGCAGCCTAAGAGACTTCTTAAAAAAACATTCAATGATCTTTCCACCCTAATTTCTGCATATAAATGTAATACAAAAGTAAATAAGATTTAATTCATAAATATTTAATTCTATATTAGCAATATAGATATAATTAAAATGTTAAGTTTTACCAGTGTCTGACAACACAGACATTTCAATTACACTACAATTTAAAAGTTAGGTCTGTTTACTTTATTTTATTATATTTTTGAGAAATTAATTTCTTTTTTTTATTCAGCAATGACAAATTTACTTGACAGAACAGATAAACTAAATCACTACAAAAGATTTCTATGCCCTTTCTTTTCTTTTTCTTTTTTTTTTTTTACATTCATAAAAGACTCCTCAAAAAAATGTAATTATATTAAGCAGGACAAATGTTTCCATCATTGATAATAAGAAAATAAGAAATTTCTTGAGCAGCAAATCAGCATATCAGAATGATTTCTGAAGGATCATGTGACACTGAAGACTGGAGTAATGATGCTGAAAATTGAAAATTCAGATTTGCTTCACAGGAATAAATTACTTTTTAAAATATATTCAAATTGTAATAATATATCACAATATTACTGTATTTACTAGATTTTTAATCAAATAAATCCAGCCTTGGTGAGCATAAGAGACTTCTTTCAAAAACATCAAATATTCTTACCAACCTCAAACTCAATCTCAAACGGCAAATGTAAATGTAAACTAGCAGTTTACTTCTATAATCCATTCTTTCACACTTAACAATGCCAATATTCACAGTAATGTGCTGCCTCCTGTAAACCATCCCTTTATGAAATACAGCACATTCACCGCTGTCTTCATGCATGTAAGGAATTCATGATGTACGTCACAGATGCTTATTTTCAGATACGCCATCACAGCACAGTTTTATGAACACAGAGAGAGCGTGAGGATTTAACATTCACCAGCAGGCTCCACTCCAAATGAGCTCCATTAATATTTTACTATTTTAATATTTTAGGAACTGTGATATTTTGGGAGAAAATTGAAACTGCCACGACCTCCTGGTCATGAAAATTAACAACCCGCTCAATATGCCGTCTCTTCTTTCCACACGCACACACACAAACTCTCTATTAACACATTAAATGCTGCATGGCAGATGGACGCCCAGACAGTCAGTGTCCCTGTTAATACCCTTTAAACCTTGTCTGTAAACTTGCCTTTGCTTCCGCACTGATGAATTTGGAGTAGGTATCTAAGGGTGTCACATTTTACAGGCTGAATATAAAGACGAATGAGCTTATATGGTGTGCGCAGAACAAACCAAAGAATTTGGGTCACTCATTACAGAGGAAATTAATTGATGTAACGAGGCTGACATAGATGTTGAAGTGTGCCATGAAGAAATTCAATGCGCTTGTCATAACCTATTTTTTCCTTTTGGTGTTTTCAAAAGATTCTCTTAAATAATACATGAAGATGCTGCAGGAGAGTAATGGAGCTGCCTCCATCTAGCGGCCACTTCTTGAATTACAGCACAAGTGAGACGGTGACATATTAGTGTAGGCTGTATCCTTATAGATATAATCAGCTCCTACACAAAACACATTAGACAAGATTTTTACACACTGAAGAAACTTAAAAACTGGAAGAAAAAAAAATTACCAAGAAATCTGAGGACATATTGTCACCCAGATACAAGAGACTTTTACTAAGACTTTTTCTAAATGTCTAGCGAAACTAATAATTGCAGAAGCCAGCAGTTAATTAGTAATAGTTTTTAAGAGTGGGGAAATTTAGAATTTTAAAAATTTTGTAACAACCTGAAACCAACCTTTCATAACATCCAAACAATGAATTTTGGTTTTGGTGAAATACACCACAAATACACCATACTCAAATGCCAACTGAATGCTTCAGAAAATGCTCAAAAAGTCAAAATTCATGGTCATGAATGTAAAAAATGTAGGGAACAAAATTAACAAGTATCAAATCTTATCAACCTTTCTCCTATATATATATATATATATATATATATGATTAATTTCATATGTGTGTGTGTGTGTGTGTGTGTGTAAATATATATATATATATATATATATATATATTTACACACACACACACACATACACACAAACACTCACACACACATATGCATTACATATTACATAATGTAGCATTACATAAAGAATAATATATTCTTATTATATAGAATAATATAGAATATTATATAGAATAATAAGAATAATATTATATATATAAGAATAATATATATATTTTCAAAAGTATATTAAAAGTACTATGAAATTTGTCATTTATTTTTATAATAAGCGTCACTGTATATTATATGACAATATATTATGCATTTTTTAAAATTATGTAATATATTATACAATATAAATGTGATATGGTTTACAATATATATGTAAAAAAAAAAAAATATATATATATATATATATATAATTCAATGTACAAAAAATGTAAAAATGAACCCTTTTCATAGACTGTGATGACGCATTTCCACATACACACACACACACACACACATATATACACACACATATATTTATATATATATATATATATATATATATATACATATATAAAAACACAGTGTTTCTAATGCAAAGGCTGAGGGAGTTACACATTTTTGACATCTTTCTGTCCTCTGACTAACATAATAAATAAATGTCCATTTTGGGAACATTGGGACAAAATAAGAACGCATAAAATATATATATGCTGTAGTTTCTATACACCACTAGCCATTTACCCAACTATGACAACTTCGGCTTCTGAGAAACCCAGAAATGTGAAAAGGGTTCATAAGACACCTGCTGATTCCCGCCTCCAGAGTCGCTTCTAGTCAATCTACACAACCTCTGTATCTACTAAAGAAGCGATGAACACAGAGTAACCACTCAAACAACCCCACATGAAAACGTAATGACAGAAACTATATATAGCATGGAAGCGCTGACTGGTTAAGCGGAGTCTTACCTGTCGTTTGATGAAGCTGGAGGTGGTGTCAGACGAGGTGCTGCCATCTGAGCGTTTAAAACGACCCTTGCGCTTCGGCAACTTTCGTGGTAGCTATATGGACATAACCACATCAAAACAAACAGTCACCCGGTTACAGTAACATCAGACACAAGATGCCTTATAAATAAGATGCACTTTGTTGAAAAACAGGTGCTGTTGTCTTAAAGTTTTTTTTTTCAACTGCTGCTTACACACATTTTTAAAACTTTGCCTCCTTTTTTCAAAACTTTACACACAAATCCAAGAATTGCACATACAAAATGCAAAATGCCTCGCATCTCTTGCAAAATGAAGCACTGCATTCTAAATATCACAAACACATCTCAAAAGCAAACATTTGCAAACACCTTTGCCATAATATTAATTCCCGTTAGATTTTTGTGTGTTACATAGAGAATTGTGTGTTGTGTTTTGCAAAAAGAGTTTTATGAAATTGAAAACTGAGACAAAGGCTGAGAATTAGTGTATGGTTTTGCAGATATGGTGTGTGTTTCTGGTGTTTGAGTGTCAGGTTTCAGAAATTGTGTGGCAAGCAAAGATTTTGTGTGTAAGCAGTTGAAAAAAACTGTAAGTTGGTAAACTGGGCTAGGACACCAGATGCAAGTGTTTCTGGAGCTCCAGCAGCAGTTAGATTAATGTTCACATTATAGGAAATGGGTCTGGAGTAACTGTAAGCTCTTTAAATAGTTTAAAGTAAAGTCTTAAAATGTGACATAGATATAAAGTTTGTAACTGTTCTAGTCAGCAGTGCTTAAATACCTTGTATCTACAAGGGAACCTTGTTTTTTTGTTTGTTTTTTTTTGTATTAAAAATATTGTTGGTCGCATCAACTACTCAGTCTTACAAGTTCTTTTTCTTACAAGTTCTTTTTTTTACAGAAAAATGTGGTGAATCTGAAATCTTTCAATCTGAAAAGTTAGACTGATACCCCTCAACTAACTGCTAGTTGATCAGACTAGTTTTTTAGACACAGTTTTAACATAATGGCTGTACTTATGCAACTTTAGTCTACTCTATAGGTACATTACCTTTCTTGTTCAAAAGCAAATGTTTTTTTTTTTTAATTTTTGGTATTAAACAATAGATTAATCCAATAGACAATTAATCCAACCCGATCTCACAGGAAAATCTAGCTTTTTTGTTTTTTTTAAAGATAGCGATTTTGTGTGAATTTATGAAAACATCATTTTTAGTAAATGATGTAAAGTAAAGTCCACCCCAAACAAAACTGCCATTGAAGCGTAAGTAGCATATGTGACCCTGGAGCACAAAAGCAGTCTTAAGTCGCTGGGGTATATTTGTAGCAATAGCCAAAAATACTTTGTATGGGTCAAAATTATTGATTTTTCTTTTATGCCAAAAATCATTAGGACATTAAGTAAAGATCATGTTCCATGAAGATATTTTGTAAATTTCCTACTGTAAACATATCAAAATTTAATTTTTGATTGGTAATATGCATTGCTAAGAACTTCATTTGGACAACTTTAAAGGCGATTTTCTCAATATTTTGATTTTTTGCACCCTCAGATTCCAGATGTTCAAATAGTTGTATCTCGACCAATTATTGTCCTATCATAACAAACCATTCATCAATGGAAAGCTTATTTATTCAGGTTTCAGATGATGTATAAATCTCAATTTCTTATGGCTGGTCCAGGGTCACATATATCATACAAAAACATATGAATGAGATTATACGAATTCATACAAATTAGCCACCAATTCAGCAAAATGTAAAACAGATACAAATTGCCATGAGATTTGACCAATTTTAACTGGTATGACCAGCTAATATCTGATTTGTTGCTGATCCATGATGGTTTAGCTAGTGACCAGTTTGGAGCAACTAATAGTCAATTTAGACCAGAAACCAGTTACCATCGTCAAAAACACAGCTACCAGTTTAATATGGTATTTCAAGCAGGGCAGGTGACCATGGGACTTAAGCTGGCTACAGGTGAGACCCATGACAGTGAGGGTTCCCCATAAGGGAATTCTGAGAGATTTTAAGTCCGTTTATCCGTAATCAGTAGAAACTGACAGAAAGCAAGTGTTTGAAGTCATAAATGAACACTGTGTCTACAGATGCCTGGCCTGAAGGACGAGGCCTTGGTTGCGGTGGGAAATCTCAGGGCGGAGGAAAAGCAGGAATTGGGAGTTTCGCGGATGCTGGAGGAGCATCAAAACATCTTATCAACATCTCGCCTCCGCTCATTAAAAACAACAGCGCGTGACTGATTAAGCGCGATAAAGGCGATATTACACGGGCAGATTGTGTAGCTGTAGCGCTCTGCGGATATATGAAGCGCTTCAATGCACGACTGCTCAACAACAAGTAGCAAGAAATTAACCATTTATGAGATCATATTCAAATCCCCCAAAAGTCTTACCTGAAAATAGTGCGACTGAGAAGCGCTTTCTACACCAGACAGAGGGTCTGCGGAAGATTTGGACATCTTTACTTGCACCATCTATTTGAGAGCGCAGGGAGGCGGGTGCATGCATGCATTGGTGCTTACTGGAAGAAACGGCGATACCAAATACATATGCCTCCCGAGGAAGAAGAGGGTATCACGATTGAACAGTCAAGCTTCTGTTTGAGCTGCACATGCAGAGATCCTAAGATATATTCCCTCGCGCGGGGTTATTATAAATCGAGAGAGTAAAACAGGTGTACAAATGCAACGGGTCTGTTTCTTGTGCATGCGCCTTTTGTAATGATGTGTCTCGAGCTACCGTATGCTCTCTCTCTCTCTCTCTCTCTCTCTCTCTCTCTCGAGCATGCTATATTTGCCTCTCTTGTACAGTAGGCTACATACAAATTTTCTATCCAAAAGTTGTTAGATAAACGAGTCAAAGAATAGCAAGATCTTAACCTCTACACTGGAATACAGCTGATTTCTATATTCTAAACTTTGTGCATATCTGAGATTTCTCAAATAATAATATTGCAGTGGTTTACATCACACCAACTCAGGTAATGTGGTACTTTAACGCTTCAGTCTTGAGTCAATTTGAATGGACTAATGGCAGACGGAAACCTATCTGAAAACAATCATAATTTGCAAAAAACAATTATTATAAATGGACAAATTTATCCAGTGATGCAAACTTTTCAACTTTTTCCACTGTCAAATTTCTAAAATATTGTATAATTTACATGATTAATGTAATTCCTGACAGAATGTGACACAACAAGAAAGTTTAGCTTTTTCAACATATTAGGCATACAAATAAAAGTGAATGTGTGCATGTTTTAAATATTTGTTAATAACTGAAAATTATTACTTCCCAACTAGAATAGAACCAAAACTAGAATTTCCTTCACCTTTATTTATTTATTTATTTATTATTACTTTACAAAAAATTGCCAGTTATAGTTGACACTAAAGCTTTATCTTTATTAAGAAGTAAACTACAATGCCCTCTTCTGGCACTTTGGAGCAAATATGCCTTATAGCTTATAGAAGGGCAAATGTGTTTTCCCTTGTAATACATTATTATTATTATTATTATTATTTTGATTGTAATAGTTAATTTTATTGTGACTTTAATATTTATATCTATTAATATTACAATCACCTGTAACTGTAAAATTGTACATTTAGCACACATGCTTTGATTTTATATGCCATCTTTAGCTAGATTTATGTGGCCAAACTAGATTTATGAGTAATGTCACCATGGATGTACTTTCAAAACAATTTTAATTTTAAAGGAAATTGAAAATTACAGCTTGAAAGAGAACAGGAATGTGGCTCAGTGGGAGGAGTGTGATCTATAAGTAACTACTTCGAAACTCTTAGGTGTGGTTTTCATCATAAACACACATACACTCACACCCTCTTAAGTGTTAAAACCTGCTGTCTCATTTATGACAACAGATCTGAAGCACTGATCCAAGAGCAACTTTATACTCCTAAAAGTATAGCCCACCATAGACAGGAAAACTGATCTCAAAACAACACAAAACTCAAACATTTACCTTACCTACACTAACCTTCAAACCTATATCCTTAATATGAAATAATAATAATACAAATAAAAACTTAATAACAATACAAAAACTTGTAAGAAAAACTCACAGTAGTCGTACTAAAAAACATTGGTTTCAAGACCAGTTCTCACTATTAACTAGTTGCTTATTATTAGCATCCATAGCCTATTGTCTACCAGCAAATTGGTTGTTTCTTAGTACTTATGAAGCACATATTAATGGCTTATTCTACATGACCTTTTAGATCCTTTTATCCAACCCCATACCTAACTTAACAACTACCTCACTAACTACTAAGAAGCAGCATATTAAGATTTTATTGAGGCAAAAGTTGTAGTTAAAAGTTAGTCAATTGTGACAATTGGTCCACCAAATAAAATGTGACCAAAATAAATCTTAACCGAATAGCTTTTATTGCTATACACAGAAAAAGATTATTTTTATAAGTGTGTTCAAAAGAACAGTTAGTTCAGTCTTCAAACTCGATTGGCTGAGTGATATTCTGGGACTTTTCGCTGCTTTGTCTGTGTTTGCATATTGCAGACAGACTCTGTTCATTAGTGGTGGGGATATTCAGTGATTATTCACTCTTTCTGCGCTGTATATCGATACGCCAGTAGGTGGCGACATGCCATTGTCATTGAATCATTCGTTCAATCGATTCGTTCAAAAACACAGATTCATTAGGAAGGAAGCACTTTATGTTGCTCAGCTTGGTTTCGAGCAGAAATGGACTGGCGATATTGGTTCCAAAAAAATAAGTTACACACCAGATTAACTTCTTGTTTATTAAACTGTTGTATAAAATATAGCCTACCTGTGAGTCACATGCTGTTATTCTGAATATTAGGAACAACAACACTTCCTCCATCAAACAACAGGTATTTCAACTTTCAACCTCATTTCCACATATAAAACTGTGGTTAAAAATATGGTTAAAACAGTAAGACTATAGGCTAATATTCCACCGGTGATTGGTGTAACTGGAGTTGTAATCCAAAGTGTCTTGTGATTTGTACATGTCCAAGGGCTCTTCCTTCCTGTTTACGCCATCACGCTGAAGCAATCAGGCTGTCAATCGCGTGAATATAAACTCCTCTGGCAGCCACTAATCGTCAGACACTAAATCATGCGGCCAGTGTTGGGAGTCAATGTGACAAGTGATGCACTGCTGACAGCTGGACCCTGATTTGACTATGAAACAGCAAGGCGCTGTCTCTGTGCAATTACAGGTGATAAAGAGCTTTGTTTGTGCTGTTTGTTTGTTTTGATTGTTTTAATTGCAATGATTGTCATGCATATGGTTTCAGCTGCCACGACGTAAACATAAACACCCCTCTAACTGGCAAAACTCTTATGTAATATGTTTATAACTGTATGTAGCTTATGTCACATAAGACAAGTGCTGATGTATTTTAACAGCTGGCTGTGTGCTTAACCCTGCAAAACCTGGGCCCGACATATAAGCGAATAATTAAAGAAATCTTATTTTACTGAAATGGAAAAAAGTTGAAACTTTAGATAAAATATTAATAAAATCTAAAAGGAAAAAATAAATATGTGTTTTTGTTGAGTATTATTTTACATCAGGCTAATATAGTAGGCTGTAAAAATCAGTAACCTGTAATTATTACCTTAAAGAGCAATCTTTAACCCATGAAAATAAATAAAAATAAAATAAAATTAGCATAAATTAATGTATTTAGGTTGATTTAGTGCTGCTATTTTATTTTATTTTTAATATTTTTAATATGAATAAAACCAGTTATTTTAGATCTTAACTTTTTTTCTTCAGTTAACCTCAGTTTTATTCAGAGGCCCAAACTGAGCAAAAATATGCACCTTGATGCAGATATTATTATTTAAATGGCCAATGAGTAAGTTGAAATTCTGCCAATTTGTTTGTAATGAGAACTTTATAACAATATAACAGACTACTTTCATATAAATAAAATAAAAAAAAATATAAAAATACCTATAAATATCCGTGTCACTCTATAATAGTGTAGTTTTTATTGTAGGGGCAAAACAATTAATGCAATGCAGTACAATGATATCATGTTCGATACTAATATTCTAACACAATTTCTCTAAAAAAAAGTCATTTATGGATAATCAAGTAAACCTAAGTTGCTTCAGACCAGTAAGTGTTTATCTTGAATTATTGACAATATAAAAGTTATTCTTATGTTTTAATTTCAAGATTTCACAGCAAAAAGATACATGAACCAGGACCTGAAGAATGATACTAAAAGGCTTCTTACTATCAATAAGAAGACAGAAAGCATACTAGATTGTGTACAACAGGTTTTTCCAGCAACATTTTCATCATGCTAATAGTATAGAGGCCTTAGACATTTGCATTTGATCAAATATGATAAAGTAGGCTTGACAGGGTTAATTAGTACACTTCTATTCTCACAAGCATGGCCTTCTGGTAGCAAAAGAGCTGTTAACAGTATATTATCTTAAAGTTTCACTATTATAGTTCTACGATACTGCGGCTGAATCAAAAAAACGGCAGCACTGCTTCCTCAGAGAGCACAGCCCTACCTTAAGGCAATGAGGAACCTATGAAGGGCAAAGATCTGGCAGTCTATCCAGACCTATTTGTCAGCTGAGCATTAGACAAATAGTACCGTATTTACTTTACCCTTTTTCATGTCTGCCGTCACCACAGAACTGCAAAGCAACCAGCAGTGTACAGCGGCACTGAATTACAATTGTGTAAACACAGCAGACGGAAATCATTCCAAGCTTTTGTGTAAATGAAAAGCAGGCCGCTCGTGTTTGTGTCCTAGTGTGTGTGTTTAGATGTTTTAATCAACATCATTTAATGCTTGCAAGACACATATCCTTCTGCGCTTCATAAGTGGTGGGTGTGCTGTGTTAAAATGAAACAGGTTTGTCTTCACTAGGTAGTCTTTAGGATACTTACTAGCTGCATTTGTCTTGGCTTGTTCCCTGTCTATTCAAATGTGCGTGGAAGTATGTATACCAAACATTTACACAATAGCCATTCATAGTGTTATATTTGGCTCTCTAGCACTTTGCATAACTACACAGATCAGTAGAGCTGGAAATTTGTCTAATATGTTCACTAGAATTCATTACAGTGCATCATAAAAACAGTTCATTTGGATAGTCTTATATAGGGCACTTGTTGAATGAGTAACTGCAAATGGTTTACCTTAAATGTGTTTTTATGAGACCGTCTTGTAGTTGCATAAGTCAGTATGGTGCATTTGAGTTTGAGTCACTGCAGCAGTTTGGCCTGCAGTTATTGTTGTCAAAAACATAATGATATGACATCACGTTCTTAGAATGATAAGAGCAAGTCATAATTCAGAGAAATCATTTACACTACCGTTTAATCACTTGCTGAGCAAGGCTGCATTTATTTGATAAAAAATACAGTAAAAACAGTAAAATTGTGAAATAATATTACAATTTAAAATAAGTGTTTTCTGTTTGAATATATTTTGAAATGTAATTTATACCAGTGATACAAAGCTGAATTTACAGCATCATTACTCCACTCTTCAGTGTCACATGATCCTCATTATTCTAATATGCTTATTGATCAATTTAATGCAACCTTGCCAAATTAAAAAAAAAAAAAAAATCAGTAGAAAAATGACCGACACCAAACTTTTGAACAGTATGTCTAAATAATAATAATAAAAAATTAAGATTCAGTGGTTTAGATAAGGACGCAAAACATGATATAGTCTGAAGTGAAGTATTTAAAAGCATTATATTGTGTTTTCTTAATCTGTTAGGCTGATGATACATAGGGCAACTTTTTGAGCAATGTTGCTGTCAATGGGCCACCAGGTGAGACACAGGGCAAAAGACTGATCTAAAATATCCAGATAGAAATTTGCTACACATTCTCAGTGGAAAAGTGCCCATTGCTCATAAAACGTTGCTCTGCATAATTGCTCAAAAAGTTGCCCCGTGTATCATCGGCCTTAGAGTTTTTTTGTTTTTTTGAAACTGGTTCTTCCTGCTTATAATAGCCTTGATCACTAGGCATGGCATGCAGTATGGGTCTGGGGTTTGGGTTGGGTGTCTGTGTGGAGTGCCACCAAAACCTCTTATTATAGCACACAGGAATGCATAAACTCAACTGCAGCAAACACTAACCACAGATTTGCAAGTGCACATGTGAATCACTGATATCTGATAACCCACCACATACCCATACTGCAACAGTTTCCTCTTCTATCCAGCAGTATATTGTGCACTTAATGGAAAGCACCATCAGTATGGGTGCAGCGGACAATAGTGACTTCCAGGCTTTATCTTTGCTATCTGATATATTATAGAGGAACTCTGGCTGATAAGCATGCAATAAAATGTCACCACTGTCAGACAGGACATCTTACAGTGTTGGCAGCTGACAGTGCAATATATTGTATATCACTAATTTATTAAATGCAGGAGCCATTTTGTTTTTCTGATTATGGTAGCAACTAATAAGACCAGTACTTGAAATGAAAGATACAATCTAAAAAAACTGTTACTTTATCAGTATGTGCGAGTGGATATATCATGAGTATGTATAAATAATAATAAATATAAGCATAATTGCATACAATTAGGATAGTGGGGGAACACACCCCTCCTTAAGGACTGTGTCATTTTTTTTTCTGTGAAACAAAAGTTAAATGTGTTCAGAAAAGTTATCATAGTTTTAGTGATAATGACATAAATTATGAACCAAGCATGAAAAATGCCCAGAGTTTTCAAGTTATTAGATTTTTAACAAAAATTTAATTTGCACCAAGGGGGCGTTTTACCCCACAGACTATGTCTGAGAAAATTTATATATATATATATAATTTATTTACAAATATATAAACTTTTTAAAATAAATTCTATTCATTTTTTTATTAACATCCTTCTGTCAGGAATGCTTATTTTATATTATATATATTTCTATTTATCTTAACTTTGATATTTGTATCTGTATATTGGTATCTGTATTAAATATTGTGTAAAACTTAAGTTATGGTTTGAATAGTTCACCCAAAAATGAAGTTTTCATTATTTTACTTTCATTGTGCGAACAGAAAAAAAAAACACTTCTCATGTAACACTTCAAATATCTTGAAGCAAAAAAATCACACAGGTTTAGAATGAGATGAGTAAACAGTAAACAGTATGGTGAACTATCCATTAAGGGTTAGTGAGTGATAATGTAATACAGTATGTGGGATAAAATCTCAAATGCATCACAATAACAAAGCTTGTTTCATCCGCCTAATTTTGATCACTATAGCCCTATTCGCACGGCATTAGTATTACCTGGTGACCTCCAGTCATTTGTAATAATTGCGGAGATCGTCTGTGATCTTAATCCCGTGCGAATCGCCCATGTCTGTAATTTGTAAAGTAAAAATTCCCCCGCAAATGACCTACCATGTTTCGCCGAACACCGAGGACCTGTGATAAAATTAGTCCCGTGCGAATCGGCATCTCTGTGATTTGGCCAGCATTTGGCGGGTCGTATATCATTTTTCAAGGTTTTTGTTTCCTGTGCGCCTTTTTATCCATCTTTCGCGAAGAATGGAGCTGCGTTGGAGTGTTTGATAGTATTTTGGGTGCTGTCATATATCGCTACACCATACAATTTGCAGAAAGAGAAAGCTGAAAAGGTTTTGAGGTTAATGTG
>JAFVLL020035080.1:0-24413 GCA_021397915.2 Tor tambroides | reverse complement strand
AAACAACAAAAAAACAACAATAACATTACCACTTTAATATGTCTTGCAGTATCTGTGCGTGCAAAGGTTCTGCACGATCCTCTTGTTCAATATTCCCGAGGTCTGAATTGATATGGCAATATTGACGAACTTGCTGCTTTGGCAAGGGGTGGGGCAATACTGAAACACCGTCTAAGCTGTTCGCCAATCACAACGAACATCGAGCCGTTTGTGCAGGCTGGGGAGAAAGGTATTGTAATAATGTAAATTATGTGAAAAATAATGCGTTTTTCGAACCACCAAGCATGAGAGCTTGTTCTAGTACACCTCCAAAACAAAATCAAGACTTTGTAAAAGAGCATAATAGGACCCCTTTAAGATCCTGCGTGATGCTGGAAAAGTGGCTTTGGTCGCACACAAACGTGGGTTAGTCCATCAAGTGGGGCTTGACAGTCTGCAGTGACGCACTTTTGGAGTCCTGTCAATAGAGTAATCAGAAAAATAGAGCCCGGGGAAACCCTGTCCGTTTGAATGCATGGCAATGTCTGTCTTTGCTTTGAGCTACAGGATGTGACACTCATGTGTCTTGGCCGCTGTCATAAGAAAGAATGTGACAAAACACAGACCACTGAACACGCCACGTACTTAGAGCTAATGCTTTACTTCATCTGTGCCTAAAGGGGAAAATCAAATCATAATCTTGCCCGTTGCTGTCAAATAAAGGATGACAAACAATATTATCAATTAGCAGCTGGGCAAATTCAGTTTGTAAAATGTAATCACTGTCAATTAATGTTACCCAGAGCAATGTGTAGCAGTAATATTGCTTAGATTAATAAGTACATACTGCTATGTTGCTGCTTAGTGTTTAATAATGTGTGTTATAACTGTAAAACTGTCCGAAAACAATATAAATCTGAAATTATATATATAATTAATTAATTATACGTGTTGTTTTTATGACAGAGGCCAACACATGGGTGTCATATCCTGCAGCTCAAAGCAAAGATGGGCACTGTCATGCACTCAAATCAACAATTATTATACTTACTGACAATTATATTTATGACTGCAAGATAAAAGGTGCACTCTTTATTTTTTACCTCATTTCTTTCACAAATTAAAAAGTACCCTTGAAAATAGCATTTAAAGTCATGTACAAAATCAGATAATTTAGCAACACCAGTAGACTAATATTTTTTAAATGTAATCAATATCAATTAAGATTTATTTTGCTCAGTGCAATGTGTAGCAGTAGTTTAGTAAGTACATACTGCTATGTTACTACCTAGTGTTTAATAATGTGTATCACAGAGAAAAATTGTCCTAAACAATATAAAGCTAAAGAAATTTAATATAAATATTCACAATATTTTTTTTTTCTGTTTGTTTGTTTGTTTATATAATTATATAACCTCCCCTCCCCCCCAAAAAATAAAAAAATTAAAATTTAACAGTACCCATGAAAATTATGTTTAAAATCATGTACAACATATTGTCATCAAGGTTAAATATATGTAGTCACACCAGTAGCCTAAAGAAAGGTGCAAAACTTTATTTTACATGGAGCAGGTTGACTCAGCATTTTAAGATCACATGACTATCTGACTGTCACTCTGTAACTTCTTGTAATTGGTCACTTTCACACACAGGAAAAAATGAATCATGTCTGAAAGTGAATAGATGTAACAATGGAATCGATAATTAAAAACATTCACGTTCATGTGTGGATGCATCCACTCTTCTAGTCATGTGACTGCCATATCGACCAGCACAACATAAATAAAACAAATTGCTGAGCGAGCCTTTTAACTAATCATAAACACTTTTAGCACTTGAATGCAGTGATGAAACAAGTTTAAAATTTTATTGCAAGCATCAAAGTAAAAGACAGAGACGTGTCTGTGCTGACAAGCTCAGTATGAACATGGATTTCGTCTACTCTGCCTTTTGGTCTTTACCTCATCAGCATTCTGACAGAGTTAATAATATCAGCATTTTCCGGTAAGTCTTTCTCTTTGTTTTTGAGACAGCTTAAAGTGTCTCTTTTAACATCGTGACAAATTATGTAATCATGTTCTAATGGAGTGTATCGCTTCCCCCCAGTCCACAGCCGAGAAGTTCTGTGCCGCCGTCAGGAAAACGAGTGTTTTGCTGAACACACACTCGCGCGCATGCCGACAGCATCTACCAGTCATGACACATTCGTGACCAGCATGTAACTATGTAATTTGACAGTCAAGGCCATGAGAAAAGTAAAAGCTTTGTGCAGTAGTCACAGGGACGTATCATAGTCACATTTTACTTGCACACGGATTCCATATCTTCATATTAGCACATCATTTTGCTGCTTTGGTGCAATGAACTAATAACCTGAGATAAAGTGGCTGGGCAAAGAGATGGAAATAAAACACATCTATGATGTACTGGAGGCTGTTTGAGCACAAATATTTGATAAAGGCTGTAAGTTATTTATTAACCTTGTTTCATGGCACCTTGGAACCCACATCATTCTGAGGCTCATTACAGCAGAGCTGTGCTGCAGTAGATTGACTGTAGAGACGGCAGATAGTCCACCCACAGAACCAGACCTGAGACTTTTGTGCATTTTGACATGTCTTGTAACAAAGCAGTGGTGCCTTTCTTTTTGTTTCCTTTGTTTCACAAACTGAGGGAGTACGCAAGCACACACTTATCTTTTTACTTACCCACTTTTTATTGATTGATTGATTTTTTTTATTTTTTACTTTATTTATTTATTTTTTGAGGAGCAGTCTTGTCTTAGTTGGTGCCCTAGGTAAGATAACACATGACTAAAAGTGGAAAAACATTAGTTTTTAGTTAGTAAACAGTTAGAATAAAGAGGGCACCTAAAAACCCTCATGACATGTCGAGTAGAAACTTAAATTATTAGATAATTTGACATTTGATGTACTGTGACTTTCCAAAAACCAAATTATATTAGTGAATTTATAATATATATGTACAAATATATAATTTGTAAAAAATAAAAATAATTCATAAAATAACTGCTAGTAAATAAAAGTAAAAGTTTATTAAAAAATATATCCTTTTTAAATATATTTTAATTATATTTCCAACAAGTATATTGAAATCTATCTATCTATCTATCTATCTATCTATCTATCTATCTATCTTCCAATAAAAAGGATATTAAAGGACTTTTTTAAAATCCTATATTATATTTTTTCTTGTTTTCACTTGTTACTTGTAACATTAAGATTCATTAAATCGAATTCATTAATTTTAAACTACAATTTAAAAATAATTTTTCCTTTGCTTTACCTCGTGTCATTGTCCCACTGTCGTTGTATGCAAAGCAGCAGCTTCAACATTTTAATAACTACACTCTCAGAAATAAAGGTGGAAAAGCTGTCACTGGGGCGGTATACCTTTTCAAAGGTACATGTTTGTACCTAAAGAGTCCATTTTGGTACCTTAAAGGTACATATTAGTACTTAAAGTGTACATATTAGAACCTAATAGGTACAAAAGTGTTCCTTTTGAAAAGATACCACCCCAGTGACAGCTTTTCTACCTTTATTTCTGAGGGTATACTTCTGTGTTCCATAGGAAAAGGTGTGTAGGAAAAGGATTGAATTTAGACATGTGAATGGTTGATTTCTACCACAAGGTTTTAGAGAACCACTTCTTACTATAATAAGGCAGCTTAATTATCAAAGATACCATTTTTGGTTTTTCACAGGCTGCATTCAGAATCCACTCAGAAATCGGAGGGGGCACGTACCCTCTCAGTTGGAACGATCATGATGCTTCTGCCCAAGTGGGGTGTCTTTTTTTATCAGCTCGGCTTGAAACTCAACCCACTGCGGGCACCGGTCTCCCTCAGCAGTCTCCAGAGCCTGAAAGGGTAGCGCGCAGGGTGATGATGCCTTTGTTTGAAAGCCCACGCCGGTTCCTCTGTACTCTCTTCCTCTGGTGTGGCTTACAGCTGGGATTGACCGCAGAAACCCATTCATCCCGACAGGCATAAAAGCATGAGATCTTGCCCGGGACATCAAGGCAGAACGGTATAGAGAGTGTCAGCTGTGTAACACAGCTGCTCTTAGACACTTGGGAGGGGGAAATTCAGCATTTTACATCCATATTTCCTGCTGTATGCATGTGTGTCTGCGTTTTCACACGTGTGAGCTCCTTGTAGAGAGAGGGGATTTGTTGGCTTAACTAGATCTTGGATGTATCATTGCTAAGTCAGAGGTTGGGGCAGTACATTAAGGAAAGCAAATCATCGCAAATTACACTCTTAAAGCTATAAAATGAAGGAGAAATGAAGGAGAAAGTTTTGGCAGACTCCATAGCCTGGGTTTCATTATCTGTACGAGTACAGTCATAGATCTGGACACCATTTTGGAGAGTATGGAGGAGTGTGAGATGTGACAGCACCTGCCAAACGTCTCTCCTGTGCAATCGACGCATGTGTGCATCCACTGGAAGAGAAACCCCAAGCCACGCTTCGTGATTAAAACAGTCTGAGTATCCGCAAACCGTTATCCTCTTCTCCCTTGAGGTATATATGACTGAACGGCCAAAAACAAAAAAAAAAGTTCTGCAGTTGTGAAAATGCAGGAGTTAGACTGCGTCGCATCGACACAGACTTTGTGGATCTGTCAGGGTGCTAAAATACGCAGGGGAGCTTTCGAACAGCTCAAAAGATACGTGGGCGTTTTAACGGACTGTGGAAACGGAATTTCTCATTCAAGCAGATGCACAGTCACATATCTCCATGGCAACCAGGAGTCGTGCTAATTGCGTGTCTATGTGATTCCCATCCACTGCGCTAGTGCTGGTGGGAGAACTTACTGCACAAACGTAACCTCGGACCAATCAGATTCTGAGCTGAAGATGCGCTGGTATTGATCGAGTGCGTCTGTTTAAATATTTATTTACTGTGTGAAACTTTTGAAGAAGCTGTTGGGGCACTTAGTTTTAAAGATTAATGCATGTTTTATTTACATGACCTTTAGCATTAAGCGAAGCATGGAAGTTAATGGAAGAGTGTTGATGTGATTCGTTCAAGTTGGAAACATAAGCAGAAGTAGAACTGTGAATAGTAAACCCACATAAATACATCTGAATTCATAATGGTGAAAACTATTCATTTCTATCACTTATTTACATGGTAAGCTATCAAAACTAAATATTTGCAAATCATGAAAGTCAAGTGAATATCTTATTGTCTGTTAGCTGTTCCGTACATCACTCCTTTAAAGAAACAGTTCAGCAAAAAAATGAAAATTTGCTGAAGATTTACTCACCCTGAGGCCAAGATGTTTGTTTCTTCATCACAACAGATTTGGAAAAATTTAGCATTACATCACTTGCTCACCCTCTGTAGTGAATGGGTGCCGTCAGAATGAGAGTCCAAGCAGCTGATAAAAACACAATAATAATCCACAAGTAATCCAATTGACTCCAGTCCATCAATTAACATCTTATGAAGTAAAAAGCTGTTTGTTTATAAGAAACAAATCCATCATTATGACATTTTAACCATCGCTTCTCGACAAAATATGAGTTTATTATCCATAATCCATAATAATGCTTCCTCCAGTGAAAAAGTCCATATTCTGTTGTCCACTCGCATTACAAAAAATCCACTGATGTATTTGTTTCAAACTGTTTTGGACTATTTTCACTTGTAAATGGTGTTTGAACTGTGCATAGTTCTCTCCTGATTCAGACAATGACTTTTTCACTGGGGGAACAATATTATGGATTATGGATTTTAGCTGGAAGAAACAGTTTGAAGTTTGAAATGTTTTGATGAATTTGTTTCTTATAAACATGCAACTCTTCACTTCGTAAGATGTTAATTGATAGACTAGAGTAGTGTGGATTATTGTGAGGTTTTTATCAGCTGTTTGGACTCTCATTCTGACGGCACCCATTCACTGCTGAGGATCCACTGGTGAGCAAGTGATGATGGATTCTCTAAATCTGTTCTGATGAAGAAACAAAATCATCTACATCTTAAACTGCCAGAGTGTAAATACATTTTCAGCAAATGTTTTCAGCATTTCTAGGTGAACGATTCTTAATATGTAAGATTAAAATAACTTGCAAAATCATTCATTATAATTCACTACAGACTTTTTGTTTACTGATTTCTATATATAGATTATGGATCTATTATATAAATCATCTATATTAAAGATCATTGTTCTCACCATGTTTCAAAATGACATGCTTCTTCCACATCACATATTGGCAACTCGTGTATCTAGAATTCAGAATTCTAGATACTCTAGATCTAATAGTTCTAGATATTCTAGATGATCTAGAATTCAGAGTTTCCCACTTGAAAATATGACTTAATTTGGTCATTCATGTGTAGTTACGAATATACCAACTCCAGCTGAAGAGGGCATTGGTTCCTGCTTTTAGTACCCTGGGTGCCGTTTTCCCTAAATGTTGCTTGTTTGTGAAAAGCATCAGCTGATGATGTGAAGTTATAGTGTATGTGGGCTGTAATATTTGTGATTGATATCTGCACCTGCTTCTTTTTTTCATCGTTTGTAGTGTCATTCCGTATTATGCAAACTGGTCCATGGCACAGTGTTGCTTCTGAAATGCTTGAATTAATGGTGCACAATAATTAGTCTGTCCTTTCCATCTCTGAACCATTTGTAATTATGTTACATAAGTTGCTAATTTCCACACACAAACCAGGCAAGGGACATATGGAAATATTGTTTATCTTCAGCAGATGTGGGACAAAATATAGAGAGCGCTTTCATCTCCCACAGACTTTCTACACCACTGTTGTGCCTGTCCCATTTTTAAAAGACTCTTAAAGTGCACAAGCCAGAATGTGACAAATCTTTTGTCTGGCTAAAATTCAATCTGCTGTGCAAAATGGATCCCATTCTCTCTTTGAGAGAGGTTACATTTATAGTCACAGAAGCTGGTTCCAGAGGAAATATATTGTGCAAAAAAATTTGATCACTTGGGTCATTCACATAGGGCAACTTATTAACACTGGATTTTATTGCTAATCTATGAATCTATTCACTCACTTCAAAATCTCTAGACAGGCAGTTGCAGATGTAGATATGAAATATTAACTACCGAATTGACCCGAATATACATGTAAGACGACCCTGATTATAAGACGACCCCCCTATATTTCCAGATGTACCTTTTGGAAAAAGGCTTTTTGAAAACCAAATCTTGTGTTTTACTGAGAGAGAGGAAAAAAAACATTTTTTCTTCTATTATTTTCATAATTGCATATTTTTCCTATTTTAATTTTTATTTTGAAGGTATGGTAAATGCTGGTACAATGTACCAACAATCACATTTAAAAATATAAATTTTTTGATATACCATAAAAATAACAGGTAGTAAATTTGAATTATATAACAGTTAGTCTATCCATCTCATAGTAGCCTACCAAAATTTTATTAACAGTAGAAGTGAAATCTTATTGTAGTCTTCAAATTGGTACCGCTTACATTTTAAAATCACTTACAGAGGAAGGTTGGTCCCATCTGGCTAACATGACAGGCACAACTCATGCCACTGTAGGCTTTTCTTTTTCTTTTGTTTTCACTCGCGATCTTCTAACATTATTAGAACACACATTACATTACATATTTCATGACACACTCGTTTTATGCGTGTTTGGCGCCACCTATTGTTGTGAGTGTATTATTGACATGTCAAAGTCTAGACCCTGAATATAAGACGGCTGCGTTTTTTCAGATGTATTTCCAAGAAAAAAACATTGTCTTATATTCAGGTCAATACGGTATTTTACAGATTTATTTCTGTCAGGACCAGTATCATCAAAGATCTTGGCAAACACACCTTGCCCAACCATATGGCCTTTCATGGGTAAACAGAACAGAACCAAATATAGCAGGTATCATTAATGTTCTCCTCTTGGAGAACCATAGTTACATGCATAACCCGAGACATTCCCCTTCAAGAGTGTCACTCATAGTGTCCACTAGAGGATGCAGTGTCTTGTTCCCTCTTGGTGAACCATGGTTACATGCATAACCCAAGATGTTCTTAATGACAATTTAATGTAACAACATAATTCAAAATATAGTAGCATGATTCGGGAAAACAAGGAATATGAGAAAGCCAAGTCCTGACTGTGGATGAAAGGAGGAACTGGGGATGGAGGAGAGTAATTAGCTGCTGAGCAAAGTGGTAAAGCTGCTTGATAATACTGTATAGACCTTATATGTGACCTCAATTTTTCTAAATTGCTGAATAAATAAGCTTTCTATTGATGTATGGTTTGTTAGGATAGGGCGATATTTGGCCGAGATACAGCTATTTGAAAACCTGGAATCTGAGGGTGCAAAAAAAATGAAATAAAATTGAGAAAATAGCTTTTAAAGTTGTCCAAATGCAGTTCTTAGCAATTCATATTACTAATCAAAAATTAAGTTTTGATATATTTACTGTAGGAAATTTACAAAATATCTTAATGGAACATGATCTTTACTTAATATCCTTATGATTTTTGGCATAAAAGAAAACTCGACCCATACAGTGTATTGTTGGCTATTGCTACAAATATACCCGTGTGACCTATGACTGGTTTTGTGCTCCAGGGTCACATATAGGGATGCCATGATAGGCGTCATATTCCTATAGGTAGATGTGGATCAGCTGAGAGTCAGCTGCTGCAAGCTTAATTGACATGACCTGTCAGAACTAATGCTACACCTGATTTGAGCATTTGCATTGGTCACCAATTCATTTCTTATGCAAGTGACTGTATAATGAAAAAGTCACTCGATGTGCTGTTAAATTTGTTTACTTATTAAATATAACATAGATTATTCAATTATTTATTCATTTATTTATCTGAACTAAGGAATTTTCTATAGCCATGCTTTTCCATATAATTAAAGTAAATGAAGACTGGGGGTGACAGGCTTAAAATGACTAAAATCCTCCATAAATGTATCAAAATATTAATCCATGTGACTTGTGTGTTAAATTCCAAGTATTACATGTCATACAATAGATGGATTTGAGATGGATCCTTGCAGTAAATAAGGGGTTCCAATTAAAACACGGTCTGAATGATTTGTTCACAAATTATGATCTGATTCCTGGTTTAACTCAGTGCTTCAATGGTCCAGTTGCAGAGGTTAACATCTCACTGGAAGATTATTAGTGATTAATGACTTAAATGTCAGTCTGTTAATCAAACAATGCTATTGTAAAGGTTTAGAGGAATATCACTTTTCTGGTGCTTTTGTGTACTTTTTGAACTTGCTTGAGAAAGCTTGAGAAGAACGACCTGTATGGTCTTCAGAGTGAAGTCAAGAAAGTCATACAGGTTTGTAACATGAAAGTGTGTAAATGATGACATCCCTGATGATATATCCCTTTAAAATGTTGTTTCAAACCACCCCACCACTTTCTAAAAGGTGATGTCCATGCTCGCGCCATTATTCGGTTGTGGAGATTCTTATCTCTGCATTTATTGTCTTTTTGAACAGAGCACTGACAGATGAACAGTATAAAGGACATTAGACAGTAAAGCGCTTAGGGTGCAGAAGATTATAGGCCTGTTATGTGAAATTACAGCGTTGGAGATATCACACGCTATTGTTTACACTGTATAGATATCGTTTGTTAATTTAATTATTAATACAGGCGAGCTGCAGGGTCTGCTTATGATAATAGACAAATAACCAATGAACTTGTTGAATATTGCCAGCAGGGATGAGTGTGCCAGTAATGGAGGATGTTTTTAATGCAACAAACAACATAAACCACATGGCGCTTATACAGAGCACTGTTTGTAGTTATGTGTGTGTAATGGATACTATAATGGAGTAACAGAAGATAGACACATTAAAGACAAGAGCATTGTAATATCTCTTAAGGTGTTTAGCTCTCCATCTTGGATGTTTTTTCGGTCTAGACTAATCCAATATTAGACAGCATAGGTTTGTAAGAAGGGAAGCAGCTGAACACTTATGTGTCGTCCCCGAGGCGGACAAGTGTTCCTGTGGAGACAACCGAAGAGGAAACAAATCTGATTATTTTTCTCTGTGCTCCCTCTCTGTGGCTTCTCCTTATATCTTTTCTTCTCTTGTTTGAGAGGGGGGTAATTTCAGCCATGTTCTTTTCCTTGCTGCGAAAAGCGTGAGATTACTCAATCTGAGGCATTTAAAAGTACAGATAAGTGAGTCGGATCAAAGGAAATTTTTAATGTTGCAGTTCTTACTGGCTGTTTACAGCTTGTTCGCTACAGTCTATGTTTGTGTGGACATCTTTAAAACCACTTCATTATAATCCTGATGGCGAGTATTGAACAATATCCACGGCTTTTAATTTTAAATACCGTAGATATATTGTATTGGCATTAGCTAAAATAGCAGATTTTGAATGCTAAATTGGATTACAATAGACTGTCAAATAGACAGAAATGTATACATTTGCTTATTTACAGGGTTGGACAGAGATTTTCATTCTCGAGTACACTCACTATGATATAATTACTGAACTTATCTTGCTATTTAATCCTAACATTGCCAAAATCTCAGCTAGCAGGCCTGAGAACGGTTTTCTAAAGGTTATCAACAAACATTCCTCCAGTAATGTTTATAGAACATTTGTCTTTAATAATGTTCTCAAAACTTTAGCACAAAAATGTAAAAGTTATTTACGCTGTGTTCATGGAACATTGTTGTTGTTGTTATTTAAATGTGAATACTTGTTTCAAAATGTCAGAGAACATTCAAAAGTAAGGTTCCCATAATGCTTGCAAAATGGTTAAATTGAATGTTCTTGTATAAGCAACAAAAACGTTTTTAACACATTAAAAAAACAGGCGTTTTGAACGTTCAGAGAACACTCAGAAATAATGTTTTCATAACATCATAAAAATGTCCTTAGGAAATATGTTAATTCAACAGTACAGTACTCACAGTATAATTATTTTTAAAAAGTAGTAAAATAATAAAAGTAAGTAGTAACGGATTTGTTTATTTTAAAAAAGGTGGATCCAAATGCTCTAAATGTTTGTTTAAAAAAAAGGTTGAGTCAGAAACGTTCTTCGGATTTTATAACTATAATCACATTAATGCGAGATTAAGCAACTGCTTTTAAAAGGATTGCCAGTGAATGTATATTTCATTTAGCTTATATCAATGAAAGCGAAGCCACATTTAATAATTTCCTGGGATTTCCTTTTTTATGTTAGTAGTGCTTAGTAGTGCCTCACCATTTGCTGCTTACTGCTTACAGTTTTATTTCATACATCTCTTGTCAGTCAATGTCAGCGATATTCATTTACGCAATAAATTCATCTTGTGCATAAGACATAAAACAACAGCACTGCATCTTCTCACTCTCTCTAGCGGTAGTAGTCTAGGTGGGCTGGATCTCAGATGCCGATCTAGGACTTTAATGATAAAGTGTCAGTCTGTGATTCCACTCTCTGTTCCTGTATAAATCATTTCTCTGTTGGTGTGTCACACCGCAGATGGCCTGTCCCAGTCAACGGCTGTTCCTGCTGTTACCAAGCAACCAGAAAACTATAAAACGGTGTCGTCGGAAAGCCTTTTTCATAAGCAATGTAATCAGTGCAATCAACAAGAAGTATGTTGGCTGTCTCTGTTGTCTCTGTTTCTGATAGCCTTTTTCATTTGCTGCACAAAAAGGGGCATCATGCACCTATTTTTTTTGTTCGTTTTTGTCATATCCAAATGAGAAATAAATAGTAGTGATTTACATAAGTGTAATACACAAAAATATAGTGATACAGATTTTGTTAACACATTTTATTCAGGAGAGATGGAATAGTGATCAAAACTGACAGTAAAGACTTTTACATTTTTAGACCCTTTTAGAAGTTGGATATGATTGTGCTTCTGCTAGACTGTACACTTTATTTGTTATTTTAGAAGTGTACTTGTGTGCCATACACTAGCTGCTGTCCACTTGCAGTGTCCATGAAGTTTGAACATTGGAAAAACTCGATAACCTTTTATTTAACGTCACCGTTGTGTCTGTTTCTTCTCCCATTTGGCAGGGGAGTAATAATCCAGATTACTATGCACACAGCTGGCAGCGGCTGCAATGGTTCAGCTGAAATAAACGGCGTCTCAACTCAAGGACACAGTGGAGGGGCACCACACGGGGCTTGTTTAATTGCCGCTGCACGTCCTCTGTAAACAGACTTTGGTTTAGCGGAGAGGACGACCGGTACGTTAGTGAAGCCAGCGGTCGACTCGGGGGTCTGCTATAATTCCAGATGCTTGACTATTCCTGGATAGCCCAGGGCTCTCGCACACGTCACACATGTGCGTTGAGTGCTCTGACTTTCACCTTGGCCTGCTCTCTAGATCATTCTCAATGATGTGAATCTACACATGATGTATATAGGTGTAGAGCAGCACATGCCCAAAGGGAACGTCATGATAGCTTCAGCACTGCACGTAACGATTTCAATTCTCTATTGGAAAAATGAGAAATGTGAACCTTTCATGAATAGTATTCCCTGACTCTCAGATGTACGCTGCATTCAGCTGAACGCTTTACCATGGAAGATGTGAGTGCTCATCATCTGCGTTGAGATAAATGTTTGAGCTAAAAAATTGCATCTTTCTTTAGGGAAACAACAAGGTGCTAATTGTTCTCTCTGGTAGAATAAAAACACTTCTTTCAGGGATTGATGGTCTGGATCTTTTTGCGCAACCTTTGAGTATAACATGATTTTTGTAATCCGATATTGTTATGCTGGATAGGAGCCACAGTAATTGATTTTTAAAGACTGAAAATGTTATTCCAAGAACCATGGGCGCTGTGGTAATTGATCTGTTTTTGTCCGTACAGGAAGGTCTTTTATTTAGTTGAAGATGTTTTCAAAAGGGTTGCCAGGTTTTGTAATTTATTGAGCCTGTGGACAGCTGTTTTGAAAAGTGTGTAGTGGGCAGCACTGGCTGAAATTTGCAGTGGTTCCTGTAAAAGGTTTTAAAGGGGTCATGACATGAGAAATCAAAATTGTCTTGATCTTTTGGCATATAAGGGGTCTTAGTACCATTAAAACATCATGCACGTTTCATAGCTTAAAACGTCCTCCTCATTATAAACAAAGTATTTATTTAATCAAGCTCCAAAAACGGCTCGTTTGGATCCGAGGTGAAAGGTGATGTCTTTGCATAAACGCTGCCTCCAGAGCAAGACATCAACGAATAGTCTTCTTCTCACCATAGGCCACGCCCACTGGCGTTCAGTCGCTTAACGGCTTGACACTTGGTTCCGCTGAAGGCGAGTGTCGTGTCGTGTCAAAAGCAAGTAGAAATTACAATCACTGTCGCTATCTTGCTAAACTGGATACAGTATAGAGATGCGCATTCGCTTTCTGTCACAGTCCACACGCTTCAGTCTGTTGTTAATTTTTAATTGTTTTTTTTGTTTTTTTAAATGGCCGATCATTTCGCTAGATACGACCCTTATTTCCCGGCTGTGCATTGTGAAGTTTATTTCTTTGAAGTTGCATTGAAACTGCAATTTGGACCGTCAACCCGTTGATCCTTATTGAAGTCCACTATATAGAGAAAAATCCTGGAATGTTTTCCTCGAAAACCTTAATTTCTTTTTAAATGAAAAAAGAAAGAAAGACATGAATATCTTGGATGGCATGTGAGTGAGTAAATTATCAGGAAATTTTAATTCAGGAGTGAACTAATCCTTTAATGCCTTTAACGAATAATGCATGAATTGACCTTTTGCCCTTATCCCACGCTGCACTATACAAGCTGTATCAGTGCAATTTGTAAAGAAACTTAAGTTTTTGTGTCACTTTACTATGTTAGGAGTGACTTTGCCTGTCAATCAAATGCGGTGACCTCTATTTTCTGCACACAGAAGCATTCACGGATTCTGGTTCACCAGTGGCTGATAATTTGAGTTTGTCTTTGCTCCTGGGACCGTTTCACCTTATTGTTCTTGCGGATGAAAGTATTTAGCAGCACGTTGTGGAGACTAAGAGGAGTGATGATGGTTTGGATGTGATCAGCAGGTTTTCTTGCAGTACAGCTGGCCTGGTGCTGTTCTCAGATCCGCTGGATCTGTCGTGGGAATTCAGCCACCTGACAATGATAAATGCCTCGCATAAATGTCTCTCGCAACTGCATTCTATAAACCTTTTACTTATCCAGGTCTATAATCATTAAAAGCCACTCAGCTTGTGGAATCTGATACTTTGTCATACTCCAAGCTGAAAGAGCCAGCTTGGAAGGAGTTTCTGTACTGCTGTAGTTTATGCTGGTTTGTGATGGCTTATACTGGTTACTGCTGACATCGGGCAGTTGGCTAATTCCACCGCTGGAGAAGTGGATAATAAAGAGGTCAGACCTTCAGCAGTATTTAATGTAAAGGATTAATGATGTTAAGTGGTGGCGAATGGAGAGCACAGGAAATGAGAATGAGATTATCTTATTTCTAAGAAGCCGCTTACAATATCACAGCCTGATACATCCACTGAAGCAGTAGGGCTTTATTGTATTTCAAGGCCGGGACCCATTCCCTCCCATCATTATAGTGTCATAGTTCATGAATGCTGAATCAGTGTTTTTAAGGCATTGGATCTGCTGTCTCCATTAAAGTCTCCCCAAAGTCCCTTTAAGGGAAGTCTTTTCACTCAGCAGCCATCTTGCTAATGACCTTGGTCTCTATTTCCTTTGTAGGTAATAGAGATACATCCACAGCTCCTATCTACTTGAATAGAAGATGTACATGTAATCTTGGCAAATAGTTTTGCAGTTAACATGTATTCCATTAGCATAATTTTTTTTTTTTCTACAGCTGCGGGCGTTTCCTCCGAGGAGATAAGGGAGGTAGTGCCTCTTCAAAATATTGGATGAGAAAAGAGTTTGCAGTACAAAAATAAAACAACACCCCTATTACAAAATATAACATTAAAAAGTGTATAAATCTCTCTTTTGCTAAAGAAACATTGTTCAACAGCGACACCAGCGGGGGTCCGTGTCTCTCACCTCCCCTGAGCCCATTGACTTTTAACAGACCCCCCCTAAGCGTGCCGTGACTTTGGTGGAGGGTAATTGAGAATGAATGGGAGAAAGTCATGTGAGAGGAGGCAATGCCTCCATCGTGATATGATTGGATATGACTGGTTATGTTCAGCTGTGATTGGTTCATTCATGTGATAAATCCCACCTCCAGCATTCGCGAATCAGTCTGAATGAACAATATAATGGTGTTAATGGGAAAACTAATTTTAAAATCTAAGTAAACAATTCACACACTTAGATATAACCACTTTGTTACATCAAAGTAAGACTTAAAATGACATGAAAACATAATCTGTGGGAGGTTTTAGTGACTAATCAGCTTGGTGAAATATAAGGTAAATCTCCGTGTCTGTGACCAATATTTACAGAGCTTTGATGACTAATGATCCAAAAAATTCAAAAACACCAACTTGATGAGATTCATACATGGCTTTAATAAATAGAATATTGATTAGTATATTGTTAATGAAAAAATATAAAATAGATTTTTTTTCTCATTTATTTAACCAAGAAAGCAGTACTGTTTTAACTGGTTATCAAGTTGCATTTTTCCTCATTATGATGTTTCATCCTGTCCTTTTGTAATAACTTAAAAATCATTATGCAGGAAATGACCATGTTTGGTGGAAAAACAATAGCTCATACATGAATAAATATATAGCAATGGATTGTAATCTATTCTGTGATGTTTTTTTTGGTATCCTGTTTGACAAAAAGATGGGAAAAAATGGCTAAAAAGTATCTACGTTAATTTCCAGTTGTCACCCTCATGTAAGCTACTGTAACTCTCAATCTCTTTAGCTTCAGCTCGTTATTTACGTCCTATTTGGCACCCCGTCAATGTTTTTGCCATTGTGTAAATCAAGTTAAACTCAATAATTAATAAGCCTTAAGTGCCTGAGTTTGACCAGAGAATAATTCTGTTGGTACATTTTTGAATAAATATGAATTACAGAATTACAACACAAACATATTCTTTGTATTCATATACTGTAAGTCACAGAGTTCAAAAGCTACTGCATAACAGGAAGAGCACAACAATACTGTGTCTGTCCCTAGGGTTTAGACCCTCTGACCCTACAGGAGAAAATTATTACAGACTGCCTTGATTGAATTTGCTCTCTGCTAATGAACACACAGCGGAGTGGAGAACTGCGTCTCCACTTGCATTGTGATGAGTTGGCTGAATCAGAAGAACCCGGGGTCCATTAGTCTAGGTGGCAGGCTGTGGCAGTCCTCTTGGCTTAATCAATGTGATGGCTTCATTAATCCTTTTCTCCTAAGCTAGCAACAAGCAAATAATCCAATTGTTAGCAGTGACACTGAATAGTGAGACTTCCCGTTTCTGTTGCTCAGAGTCCTTTTTTTGAAATCATCATGATACTGACAAGTAAAGGTGAAACCAGCGCCCAGAGAAAGCCTATTTGTTATTTTGAAGGGTTTCACAGAAAAGAAAACCTCACTTCAAGCTTTAACATTGTAGGATATTTTTATTAATAAAAAAGAATGTTTTTTTCTGTGTTGATTCATTTTAGTGTGCCAATATTAAAGCATTAATCTTTTTATTTGAGACAAAGGTTTTTCGGTTGCACTTTATTTTACAGTTTGTGTACTTACATCTACTTACACTGTTCTTGTGTACTTACCTAAGAAAGTACTGGTAATATAAGGTAACTAAATGGGGTAGGGTTAGTACCTAGTTATTGTAATTACATTAGTAGTATGTACATGAGGAACAGGACTGTAAAATAAAGTGCTACTGGTTTTTCTGTTGTGAACAAATCTATTTGGTCAGTATTTTCTCTTCATATTAATTTGTAGATTTTAAATTCACTGACATTGCATCTAATTTTACTCAAAAATTGCAAACCAAATATTCAAACATTTTGATATTTAAACTGTCACTTTTGAAATGTGAGACTAAATCTGGAATAGCGTATGTACATTAAGATTAATGTATCCAAAGTTTGGTGCAATAATGTAATATGCAGTTCACTGAACAGATTCAAAATATTTGATTCACTGGGAGAAATCAAAAATGAAGCAAAAACTACTCACCTCTGCCAGAACAATCTTTTCTGTATTTTTACCAAACTGCCATGCTGTTGTAATATCAGCAGCGATCAGAGAAAAGAAATAAAGGAACTGCTGCTGATAATCTTTACAGCAGTGCCAAAAACCCACATTAGCACCTAGAATGTGTAAATGAACACCTCTGTTAATTATGTCTTATTACTATTGCTTTAATAGCCAAATAAATGCCTTATTTATTCAGCGACACGATGCCAACTGCTAGAATAACAGGGATTTAAGCTCAAAGTGTGATTTCCAAACTCAATAGTTTTCCAGTGAGTCATGCATTTGCATGTTAGTGGGTTTCAATCAGGGCGGTATTTTGCGGCTTCCACAGAAATGCGATGCTGAAGGTTTGTTCTACACACAGACACATTTTACAATGCAGCCATATGGCAGATGTTCACAAGAGAGCGTGATAAAGGAGCCAGTATGCCATGGCTGTGTCCCACTTAGTTGGCAGGATGAGTACTTCAAGGACAGACTATCTCTTGCCCTAACACCGTTCCATCTAGCCATCAAAGTCGTGCAACTTTCCTGTGATGTTGCAGAAAACCCAGTAAATTACTGCCATAAGCCCCATTACTAGAGCTGATCTGAAAACAATAACTGGAGGCTTTGGGTGAAAAAAACACTCAGACGAGCCAAGTTTTCTGTGTTGTTGCTGTTTAGAGAATGAGTAAAAATAATGTAATGCCCTGTTCACAGTGATTGCAGTTTTATCACTGCAGGTCACCAGGTCGCTGTATTTTTGGTCGCTAGTAGGCGTTCATGCTGCTGGATGCCCTAGTACCCATAGCTTTTGAAAGTATGATCACATAGGAAATCTGTTGATGGTAAAAATAAAAAAATAAATAAACCAGTTTTGACAAGGAATCAGTTCTTGCTGCTAAAATTCAGGGAAAGTGTTTGTAAAGTATATGGCGGTGAGTAATGCATCATATCATGAACAAGATGAATGATTATCAATAAATGAATCAAACTCACTTAGAATACAGACAATTAAATCATGTTGCTGTGTGTGGGCAGAGACCAATCATATAGAAGAGTGTAATCACTCAAAATAACATTATGTAAATTGCTAAAATTAACCTTTACCAGAAACACACATCTGTTATTTCTCTACAAGGAAAAATGGACCAGAATTATTGATGACTTATCTTGTACTTCACAGGTTTTTGTCAGATGAGATGCACTCTAGTATAAGAAAGCAATACAGTTTTTGGTCACACTTTATTTTAAGGTCCAATTTTCACTATTAACAAACTATTACTTTTGCCTCAATAAACTCCTAATTACTGCTTATAGTTAGTAAGGTAGTTAAGTTAAGGTATTGGGTAGGATTAGGGATATAGAATATGGTCATGCAGAATATGTGCTTTATAAGTACTATTACTAATAAACACCCAATATGTTAATAATAGGCATGCTATAAGCAACTAGTTAATAGTGAGACGTGGTCCCTATACTAAATTGTTGCCCAGTTTTAATTAAATAATTTCATACTTTTAATCAGCAAGGATGCTTTAAATTGATCAAAAGTGACTTTTACATCTATTTCAAATAAACTCTTCTTTTAAACTTTTTATTCCCCAAATAATCCAGAAAAAAGTATCGGTTTCCACAAATAATATTAAGCAGCAACTGTTCTGAAGAGTTGTGACACTAGACTGAAGTAATGATGCTGAGGAATAAATTGCATTTAAAATATTTTCAAATAGAAACTATTGTAGCATGTTATTTTAAATTATAATATTTCACAATATTACATTTTTGCTGTATTTTTGATGAAATAAATGCAGCACTGGTGATCACAACAGACTTAAATATAAGAATGTAGTAAAAGAGAAGAATGGGGAAATATTGAAGGAGTAGGTTGATGGAAGGAAAACAATCTTTTCAGTCTTTACAATGGTTGGGTTTCCATGACATTTTGCCTCCTCCCTTCAGTTGGCTCGACCGGTGGTTGGAAAAATCTTATTTTAGTAGTAATGCATTTCCATTTACCTTTTAAGGGGATGGATAGAGCGTAGAGCCAGAAAACTGGCTAGCTCCTTTCATGAGAATAGACCATTATTTATAAAGTGACAGATTATCAATTTAAGCCGCTCAGGCTGTAGACCGTAAATGGGAACTGTAGCGTGTCTTTCACCATGAGTTACCCTAACTGCTCTGTGTGCCCTTCAGGTCTCTTAACCTCTGGCATAACTTATTAAACTCCACTCCATTTCCCGCCTTTCCCTGGAGAGCGTAAACATATTTGAGTAAGTCAGAAAGGCCTGTGAAGTGGGATTTGGGACCTGGATCTGCTTGGAAGCACGACTGAGACTTGATCTTCAGTCCAGCATCTAAGAAACACTAATCAAAGCATTCCACATCCTGATTTATCACGGCCCCCAGGGTGGCCACTGTCCATCTTGGGAAATCATGTCCAAGCCTAATTTTCTCCATTGTGTGCCAGCTGAATAGAAAATCTTCAAAGAGTGTTTTTAGAGATTTAGAGTGTTTTTTTTCCCCTTCCGTTCTTTCTTCTTTACACCTTTTCTGTTGTTTGTGAAGCTGCGACAGAGGCTTGATGACTTAAAAATCCTCAGGGTTCATCATCAGCACCTGATTTCAGTCACCGCTCCATTGTGAGGGAACACAACGTTACGACGCCCACAATCCGAAGCTCTGTGATGGCTTATGGAAATGAGCGCTATTCAAATTTCTCATTTGTGTGTTGCATAGCAAGTGCCCATCATTTGCCACATTTAGATGAGCAGACCTGCATAAAACATGAGTCGCGAAGCCCTTGGTGTAACAAGGCTGTCATTTCAACCCTAAGAAAGCTGATTGTCTCCGTAGAGGATTTAAGCTCAGATGTTTTAAAGATTGTGTATGAGTCGGGCCAGATGATTAGAGATGATCTTGAGAACATGGCATCTGCAAGGGCTTGTGGGTGTTGTTGGTACGTGATATGTGACGGCCGCTGGTCATGATGGACACTTTGGTCGTGATCTTCAGTGTAACGGACAGCGCCGACGGAGGTGCTAATGGGTCATGCTTGGTGACAGCGGCAGCAGCCGCTTGTTTCGGCCTCGTCGCTGACAGCTCTTATGCCATCTGACATCTCAGACAGCGCTGGAACCAATAGTCGTGCAGCTGAAACAGACATAACCCTGTTCCTGTTGTACTCTCTAAATATTTCAGCAGTTAAGCAGTGAGAAGAACATTTTATGACTGCTTGGATGCTTGACATGGCTGCTATGGCTGTATAGTTTATTGATGTCTTAAGCATTAGTCCTCCACCGCTGATAAAATGATGGAAAAGTTTTACTCTTACTCGTTTACAAATGAGTCTCTTATACACTACTGTATGGGCTCAGTACGAGTTCTTTTTCGTTTGTTTGTTTTTGAACGAAATGAATGCTTTAATTTAGCAAGGATGCATTGAATTGATTGATAGTGACAGGAAAGATATTTATAGTATAGTTTTAAATGCTGATATTTTGAGTTTTCAATTCATTAAAGAATCCTGAAAGAAAATCATAGTCTTCACACAAAATATTAAGCATTGCAATTGTTTTTAACAATGATAATAATAATAAACGTTTAACGAGCAGCAAATAAGCATATGAATAGATAGAAGAATAATGACTGCTGTAAATTTAGCTTTGCTATCAAAGGAATAAATTAATTCATAAATTGTGTCTTTTAAAAGTAAATATTAAAATGGTTATTTTAATAATATTGTAATAATATTTCACAATATTGTTTTTAATGACTTTTTGAACAAATTAACAAAAACCCTTGGTGAGCATGAGAATCTTTTTTCAAAAACTGGGTGTAACATTGATTTCTCAAAATGCAAGCAATTTTTTTTTCTTGAAACTTAGCTTATAGCCTTTCTTTTCATTAGTGCCTGTGGTTTGTTAAACTTTAAAGACACCTCCAGACCTTTAACATTTTTTTTAATTTTCATTTAAATTTACCTCTGTGTTTGTGTTGTGGCCTTGAGGAAACCAAACAACTAAAATTAAAAGAGAGAAAAAAAGTAAAACTCAATTTATTTCAACTGTGAATAATAGGCTTTGCACTTCTTAATCATGCTTTAGAAGTTTCATTAAAATTGAGTCAGAAGGAAGGAATGTTTTGCAATAATGTCCTTGAATTTTGTTAAACTCATTTGCTCTGAGCTAAGTATAAGGGATTGGCAAAATCAATATTTGAGTTTATTATCTATGTATCTTTATGTTTTGTGGAGTAACGGTGCTTTGAAATTGACAGAACACCATCCAGAAACAATGACTCTGTGATCTCTGTGATATATTTCCTTGACTCTTGCGCACATGGTTTGAGCATGTGAGCATGCTGGTGATTCTGTTGAACTGTGTGACTCTGGGCATGTTCCAGCCATGTGAGGACCTCAAGTGCCAGTCTGAGTGGTGTGTCGTCCTACAGGTAAGTCTCGCTCCATTATGCAAAGAGAGAAAGCTTGTAATGTGATAATGTTTCTTCAAATGTCATTCCAAGAAACAGTATTCCATAAAAGCATTTAAACACTTAAAACTGGAGGTATTTCATTGCATTAAATAACATCAAACCATCAAATGCTGCTAGAGCTTTTCTCAGTACTAACTTCACTTCTCTGATGCATTACTTCAAAACAAACTAGTTTCAAGGTGATTTTTTGTGAATTTATGAAGTTCAAGCAGGTGTACTTGCAGAATACTAGGCGTGCTTCATCACATGTTCCACTATACTCCATGTTTATTTTTTATCATTTGAAACCTAACAAATGGGGGGTTTTTTTTGTTGGTTTGCATGGCATTCATGCATTTTAAGAGTGGATCACAGTTGTTATAGTTAAGTAAAACTGATACTAAAACCATAAAAACATTTTCGTTACTAAATTTACGACATAAATTAAATATTAACTGAAGAAAATATTACAAAGAAAATATATAGATGTAAAAAAACTGAATAAAAAAAACAACTAAACTAAGTTTTTAACTAAAAATAATCTGAAATGAATAAAAAACATTAATAGTATCTCAATAAAAAATACAATAAAATTGGTGTGGATTAGATCTCCAAGTACTTTTTTGGTGCCAGTATTCACATCATCTCCGTTGGTCCTAAAATGATTCCTTACCCTTTATTTTATTTGTTTATTTTATTATTTTTGTGTCCAATATCTGTTTTTAGGACTGTCTCAGCACAGAGTTGGTGTTTCGCCCATTTTTTGTGGCACGCACCAATTTAGGGGTCACTGGAACCTTTGCCAGATATCAGAGACTGAGGCATTTTTATCTAGTTTTGTAATTCTCTGTAACCCTGCCCACGCTCCCACCAAAGTGAACTGGGTTTTATATATGGTACTGTGGGAAATTTTTATGTCCAGAAGAGCCTGACATCAGCATCAGCAGGATTTAGGAGATCGGGTCCGCTGAGGCCAGAGCTGAAAATACTACACAAAATGAATCATAGCTGATCCTCTCACTCTCTCCCTGTAAACTGCTCAAATGGTGCCCAAATTTATATACGCACATTTAAAGTTCTCTGCCCATTTTTCATTTTTCCAGCGACAGGAACAAGAATCTGTACAGAACCCATAAAAGGACTTTGTGATTGGGGGAAAAAAAGAGACAGGAAGAAAAATTATACTTCAATGATTTTGCATTCTCTCAAAATTTTGCGTTCACCCAAAAAACTTTGCATTCACCTGAAAAATTTTTTGTGATGATAATAATATGAGGTGGGAGGAAAATCTATATTTCAATACTTTGGTGTGTGAACTCAAGGTTTCTCGGGGTAAATGCAATACTTTTGTCAAAAATATTGGTCACATTTTAGTTTAGGGACCAATTCTCACTGTTAACTACGACTTTTGCCCCAATAAACTCCTAATTTGCTGCTTATTAATAATTAGTAAGGTAGTTGTTGAATTTAGGTATGGATACATCTGCAAAAGAGTGCAATGTTTTTTGAGGGAATGCACATTTTCTAGTCAAAAAGCAGTACTTTTGAGAGAGAACACTAGCATTTTGCAAGAAAATGCCTTTTTTTTAGGGGAAAGCAAATTTTTCTAAGCAAGATCTAGGTTTTTGGGGAAAAAGTTCTTTTGCGATGGAGAGCGAAATATTTGGGAGCGAAAGCAGCATTTATTGAGGGAAGCAAATGCAAAAGCATATATACAGTGTTGGGAAGTAACTAGTTACATGTAATGGAATTACGTAATTTAATTACAAAATAAATGTAACTATAATCTGTTACAGTTGCTGAGAAAAAAATGTGTAATTAAATTACACTTATGAAAATGTTAACGATTATAAAGGGGGTTCGATCTGATTATTTTCACACACATATGGATTTGATTGATTTCTTTCCCAAATTGCATCAACTGCTCTAAAATATGAGACACCAATGTTTCAGGAGTTTAGGACACAGAATAGGTCACATGCTTATTTAACTGTTTAACTGTTTTCTTCCTATTTTGGTTTGTGTATATGCTTTATTTTTTAAGATTAACTGGGGTTTTTTCCAAGGCATTGTTAGATGCCTGTGTTTCCTGTCATAACTATGCAAAGATTTGATTTCAGAAACAGTATCATAGCTATTAAATGATTTCTTGTTATGATTTTAAATCTGTATTTAACCTCAAAATAATCTCAAAGTAAAAAGAGGTGCTAAAGTCTGATTTTGTGGTGGCTGTGCTTTAAAATGTAATTATTATAATCTTAGTGATGAAGGATTTTGAAAGTCTGACAGTAATCAGTGTTGAGTACTACTGTAAGGATTATCCTGCCTGGTTTAAATGTTTCAGAATGATAAACAGTTGAAAACATTCATTAGAAATTTAGAAAAGTTATCAAATGTAATCAGTTACATTACTTTAATAAAGTAATTGAAATAGTTACAGTACTTATTACATTTTAAATAAGGTAACTTGTAATCCGTAGCCTATTACATTTCCAAAGTAACCTTCACAACGCTGTTGATATATATAATTGTTTAAATGTTATAACCACCACTCTGACATGCAAAAGTTTAGGCTACAAATCTATTTTAGGGAGGGTTCAAGGAATGTTCAACCAAATTTTACAAATTGGCTTTCACCTTCAAACTAAAGAAAAACACCCAACAAGGAAAATCAGAAAGCTTAAAGACATATATTATTTGAAATGCAAGTAACGTCAGATTGAATATATTGCAGTTCAGAGATAGACATCACAAAACACAGTTGCATAGGTAAAAGAAACAGTAATTCTTATCTGAGGGATTTTGATGTGAAAGAGAAGTGTCCATAGTCCATATAGT